>APFE031396019.1:122624-139403 GCA_000404065.3 Pinus taeda | reverse complement strand
AGTTAAAAATACCATTGCATAAATACAATGTACCAACCTTTTCACCTTTTTCTGTTACCAAGGATCCTTTGGTGACCTTTAAAGCTTTATATATGAAAGTTGTCACACAACCTTCACCACCTAACTGCCCTGTTGAAATCAGAGTTTTCTTTAAATCTGGAACATGCCTTACCTCTTTTAGTGGCCATTGGTTTCCATTCTGTGGTTTTACAAGAACCTTACCCATTCCAATAATTTTACCGGGTTTATCATCACCCAAATGGACTTGTCCAAAATCTCCTTGAACATAGTCATGAAAATATTTCTTATCAGGTGTGGCATGGAATGAGGCCCCTGAATCTACCACCCGAGAATCAGTAATATTTTCGAAAGAAAGAATAAAATCATCTTGTAACACCTCACCTGTCACATTTGCTTCATGATTGTTTTCTTGTTGTGCATCTCCTTCTTTTCCCTTCCAAGATCTATAATCTTTCTTTAGGTGTCCTTTCTTTCCACATTTCTAGCACACTATCCCCGATCTAGACTTGGATCTGCCTTTCCTTGATTTACTACGATATCCTGAGCTCTTTCCTCTTTACATTTTTCTTCCCCTAGACTCTGCACTCAAAGCATTACCCAATGTCTCACTAGAGATTTTCTGTCGCATTTCCTTGCTAAGGATAGCACCGACAACATCATCAAACTTTAAAATACTAGATCCAAAAGCAAAGTTACTAATGGCCATTACTAAATCATTCCAACTTTCTGGAAATGAGCACAAGAATAATAGAGCTCTAACTTCATCATCAAAGTTTACCCCTACAGAACATAACTGACTTGTAATAGTATTAAAATCATTTAAATGTTCTACAACATATCCACCTTCCGACATCTTCATATTAAATAATTGTTTCATAAGAAATACCTTGTTTGAGGCCGAGGGTTTTTCATATAGTTTCTCCAACAACTTAATCAAACCCTCTGTCATTGTTTCCTTCGAAATGTTGAAGGTGACCGATGCTGCGAGGCACAACCGTATTGTTCTGAGTGCCTTTCTATCGAGAAGGTTCCATTCTTCATCTGTCATACCCATCGGCATCTTTGTTTTTCCACCCAATGGTAGGTACAGATCTTTCTGATACAGATAATCTTCCATCTACATCTTCCACGGCGAGAAGTTTTGGCTATTAAATTTCTCGACCCTAAACTTGCCATCTTCCGCCATTTCTCCCACTCGAATGAGGAACCCTTCTTTCTTGCGAGTTTATCAGCCAAAGAGACCTTCGGCTCTGATACTAGTTGTTAGAAAATTATATCTTACAGAGCAATGGAACACATAGAATATTGCATAAATATAAACACAGAAAACACATAAAACCAGAGAGACACAGATATATGTGGTTCACCCAGTTTGGGCTACATCCACCCTGAACAGCTAGTCCTTCCTTTCTATTATCCAGCAAAATGAAGAGACACAACCTACAGTAGATCCGCTATAATATCTTTTTTTTTCTCTCACAGTCTCACCTCTCTGTTTCTCACCTCGGAGAATACACATCTATTACACAGCCTCAAATACAATGCCCTCATACAAAGAGAGGGGTTTCCTTCTAGGGAAAAAACCCCTAAACTAAACATAAGTTCTATCGCCAGATCATCCACCTCATGAACGGCCCATATTGACTAGAAATTACTATACTTTTACAAGGCAATTTTACATCTATTTTTAGCGTCGGGGGCGCTACCCCCAAAACCCTTGCTAGGGGACAGCTGACCCCCAGACCCCCCAGGCGAGGGGGGATCGGCCCCCCTAGACCCCCATGGGGGAGACAAGTCCCCCCTGCACCCCCCCACATGGAGGGGTGTACAAACTTCCTGGGCTATACATCCAGCTGAAACAAAGACCTCTAAATAATCATGCTCCACACCCAACATGCCACAAATCTAGAAAAAAGTGACGCTTAGCGAGAGGATTATAAAATTATCTTTGCATGCAACCTCTAGCTGCTAAAAAGATATCCCTAAAATCTAGGAATGCTTTGCCTTTTGCTTTTTTGGGACAAGTAGGCCATGCATGCAAATCAAACTTGCTCAGTCCTGGAGGGAACCGGTCAACTTGATAGCACATGCAATAGCCTACAAGCTTGGGGATGAAATTTGTGCAGTTTCTAGGTTGAGCACGGTTGGTTGTCCCTCGGGAATTGTGCAATTTTTGGGGTTAGCAAGTCATTGTCTCCTAAAATTGTGCAATTTTTGGGCTGAAGCCTAGAGTTGGGCTAGATTGCGCAATTTTCTAAGGGAGGGTTGCCTGGTTGGATTGCTCAATTTTGGAGCTCAGCAGGTAGCCCAGTAGGATTGCGTAATTTCTGGAGGGAAGGTTGGTTCCCCTCCATAATTGCACAAATTTTAGGGGAAGCATCTTAGCCAGAAAATTTCCTTGGTCTGAAATGACAGCCTGTGGGTGGGAGATAAACAAGTTGACATGCACAGGTTGTTGAGCCACTAAAACTCAGCTAAAGCCTACGTACTTGATAGTGGAAGACATGCTGCTAAGGATGGTTGTTAGGGAGGCTCCAAAGTAAAGCTAATGAAAAATTTTGGAGGGTGATTTTAGCCACTACAAGAAGACCATGACCAAACCTCCCAAGATGAATTGGGAAAAATCATACCCATTGAAGATGAAGCTATCACAAATTCACTCCAAACAGTTGGTACAACAGTTTGCCAGGATGGAAGAGAGTCATATATTACTATAGAAATCCTATCGTCACTTAGCAAGATTGTTGAGTTAGATGATGAGCATAAGGAAAATCACGAGGCCATTTTTTTTATGATAGTTGATGAAGATCCTTTGTTTGGGATCAATGTTTCCCTAGTTCCCCATCCGAAGGTGTGCAAAGATGATAACACACAGGTGGTTAGCGATGCAAACCTAGACCCATTAGTTGTTGAGGTAAACATTCTTCACAAGCTTACATGTGCACATAACTTTGAAAACCAATTGAAGATGGATACAGACAAGATTATGGAATCCATGAGGCATTATGATGGTACATAGGCAATAATGGTAGATAATTGTTAGAGAACTGCACTAACACGTGACAATTTGGGAGGATGGCCTTCACTTGTAGATATTCAAACTCTTATAAGGGAATTGGTAGATATTAAATCCAACCACTTACACCTCCATTCAGATAGATATCGCCTACTCATGCTTGTTGAGATATATCATGATGTGCTAGTAGGGAAAGAGGAGGAAGTTGACAGGCTTGCACATGAACTTGAGACTACCTGGGAGTACTTGAAGAGTAGCCAGTTGGCCCTTGAAGAATCAGATATTTAGGTTGAGCAACTTTGTTTGGAGTTGAGTTATGTGTGTTCTTCATCCTCCATAGCAAACAATCAGTTAACTATGGAAACGATCATAGAAGAGGATGTTAGGGGCACTCATGATTTGATAAGGGATCCTCCTATGATAGTTGAGCACGAGGAGAACCCAAATGAACTAGAACTTGCAAGAGGTATGTCCTAGATGTTCCTGATTATGCACCCAAAGGATGTGGATACATGTATATTTCATACAATGATACATCCATCCCAGGTTCAGTTCATGTGAGTGGAGTGAATACTAGAAGCCCAGGATGAAATTCAAATCCAATTTGGGCTTTTCATCATATACTAAAGGTGCATGATGACTATGACATTGGTGGGATGGTTAACCAAGTTAATGAACCCACACATTCTTTACAAGAATTCCAATCAATTGATGAGCCCCAATTTTGGTACAATTTGGGCTCATTTTGGCCTACTTTACTTGCTCAAACCATTCATCTTTATTTGCTTATGCATGCATTTCTTAGTTTATTCATGTTGTTTGTAGGAGGAAGGTTAGACACTCTATCTACGTGACTAATGCATTGTGATTCCAGGTTTTGGCATTAAAAAGGGGAGCAAGAGACAACGCAAAAGGGATAAGGAGACAATAAGGTGGCACTGCTGATTTTGTGGAGAGTTGTCCACGGTATTGGGACATTCCTTGTGATTCCCACCAAGAAATCCGAGCTCAAATCAACCTCCCCTCCGAGCTCCAGAAGTAGCCAGCTGTCCTACAAGAACAGCAGTCATAAACTGTTCTACCAGAACAGCAGTTCTGACTGCCTCACAAATCCGCAGTTAAACTTCAGTTGGGCAGCCGAGCTCCTAGAATCAAGGCTACTTGGCGGATCATCATTTTTTGTATAAATATGGAGGCCTTAGCCTTAGATAGGTTGTTGAATCTCCCGGTTTATCGTTATAATTTTGAAGCAGTCCAGTTTCGTTATTTTGCTGTAAGCCAATTTGGCATGTCTTCGAATTATGAATAAAGAAGACAGTTTGTGATCTATTCTTGAGTTTTATTAGGAGACTATAGCTCTCAGGTTAGGGCCCAACCTGAGAGCCATAGATCCCCTCTGTTGTAGTGTTGTTTCCATTTCATTTCCAGCACTTTGAGTTTCGTTTACACATGCAATTCGAATGACAGTTTGATAATTTGATTTTCTTCTGAGTTAGATAGATTTTGCTTATGGTACGATTGATTCCACTTGCTTAGTGTAGCAGAGAATATATAACATCCATTGGAGCTCCAGCAAAAACGGTTGTTAAGGCTCACTGCCATCTCTTTTGAAGATTGGGGTGCAGCCCATAGCAGACCACCAAAAACACGCATTACCTTGTTTGATACAGTTATGGTTTGGATTTAGATGCTTCCTTGTCATTTACACTCATCACATATCTCTTCATCACAACCCCATACGTATTTCTCCTTGCGTTTTGGATTACTGTTCAAAGAAATCATGGCACACTTAATGTAGGTTGATGCATTTCTGGTTTGATAAACAGTTTTGATCATTTGTTTCATTTACACTCTCCTCCCTCTCGTTTCATTGCCATCCTTTCCATTTTGACCCTGCATGCAACCACGTTTCCTTGACCTACACTGCATTCTGTCCTTTCCTAAAAAGTCTCCCACTCCTCACGTAGCTTCATTCCTTGACCTTTCACGTACATCACTCCAACACACTCCCTACACCCGTTTCCCATCTCATCCTTCCACTCCTGAGCCATCACCAGCCTGATCCCTACCTCACACATTCCTTCCTACCCGTCCATCACCTTTCCCTCACTTCAATCCTTCACGGTAGACCATCCGGTAGCAGTTTAGAGACATCCTGTAGAAAACCCTGAGTATCCTGTAGGATCCCCTGCAGACATCCTGTAGGAGGTCATTCACATGGTTGCCGAGCTTTTGAACGTGGAAAACCTCTGTGGATGAATGCCAAGGGTCCAGAGGGACCTCACCTAGTCTCCCCAACCTGTCCCACGCTTTCCTTCCTTCTCCATTCGATATGCACAACCAAACCCTAATAAGTACAAAATCACAATCATTCCACCTACTTAATGAAAAAGTACAAAAACATGTCTTTTATAATGCCAGTAGTTTAGATCCATGCAGTTCCACTTATTAGATGTAGTAGCAGCATTGGTAGAAGTCTTACTCATCTTCACTGCTTTATAGGGATTAGACTAGTTAAATTAGGGTTTCCTAGGTTTACATGCTTTGATTTACTTTTAGTTCATTTTTGTCAAGTAGCTTAGCCTCCTTTGAGCTAGCTTTCGTCCATCATTGATAAAGCTTCTTTTGTGAGCCTATAGAAGTTGGCTTGAGCCCTAGCGGACTTGTGCCAGCTGACCAAGTGACAGCTGCGACAAGAGCTAGTACTTGTGCATATAGCATCGTCGCTTCCAAGTTTGTACGAACAACTGGGTTGATAAAATGAGAGACAGGAAGCCTCAGGAGTTGTAGCATTATTGCTACAATACTGGAGCTCACCATCAATATTAGTGGCCAATCGGTTTATGAGCAAACGTTAGGGGACGTCCTAGCATGTCATCTATGTGTGAGGTTATTGGAATGTGTTATTCAAATGGGATGGCATCGGTATGCCGCCAAGAAGGGAATTGTATGGAAATGATGCTCTTCCATGGATGTATTAGGAATAGGATCCACTGAGGATTGACACAATAGTGACATTCCCATTAGCATGTGAGGAGTTATGTCACTTATATCTACTAGGACAGATGATGGGATATGACTTACATCATAACAGGTTCACTAGTAGAGTGGCAGTTACATTGGCACATGCAGGATGCCAAATGATACGAGTAGGTATGAAAATAAGGAGTGGCATCTAGTGGTGCATAGACATATGTCACAGGGTACATTGTTATGCATAGGAGTGTAAGGATACATGGTTGTATGCATTAGTGTATGATGTTTCACAACAGGATTTTGGAGTGTTGCCTCTAGAGAGATCTCTTAACAAGGATGTCAGGCATATCATTGGGTTTATCTTACCTAGGATCAGTGAGGGAAAGGATGAGAATCTCTTGTTCATACCCCTAGGGACTCACATACCTATCTCTCTATCGTATTGCTTACAGTCACATAGGATTTGGTTTTTGTCCCTTGATTCTCTCATCACAAGCAATAGGATGTGGGAGGATCACTTGAGATAGTTCGATGGGACACAATGCATTAAGAGAGAGACTTCCCACTTGTGGCATATGGTCAAGGCAGGAGTTGGAAAATCCAGGCTTAGAGATGGCCTAATTTACTATAGAGATACCATAAGTTCTACCCCAGAGCTCACACTTAGGGAGATGCATGACACACTTTAGGTAGTAAATTCTGACATAACCTATGAACATGAGATACATCAGATGGTAAACCTATCTTATAGGAGGGTTCCTGGACACCATGCAATATTAAGGTGTGTTAGCATATTTATCTATGTGATTTGGCAAGAGAAGGATGGCTTAACAAGCACCAAGTTAATTATTGATACATGGTGTACCTTTGTTGAGTGCATGTAGGGATCATAGGGGAGGCATAGATGGGTTCCAACAAATATTAGTACTATGCAATGGTATTCAGTAAAAATGGAAAGTTGTGAACTTGTGATTTTGTTGTGGTATCTAGAGATTATGTTGGTTAATAGATCACTCCACCTCTCGATGAGAAAGGTTATAAAATTGAGTGATCTAGTTGATTTGAGGTTGACACAAAGAGAATCATTTAGGCCTTCACCATGTGGTGTGCGGATTTTCCCTGTTGTTGCTTAGGGTCAAGTCTAGTTCTAGAGAAGTAGACTCTAACCTCATTAAGATTCCCTGGAAGGAGGTGCTTCAAGGTTATGGGTACAAGACTTATAGATATTTTGGCATGAGGCTCCAGATGAGGAGGAATAAATATGATCACAATGGGAAGTTAAGACAAAATTGGCGCAGTGTTAGCCTAGCAATCCATTTTTTAGATCAATATGGGATCTTGGCATTACAAGGCTTGTCAATTCAACTACCGTCAAAGATGAGTTGATTTTTACAAGGGAAGGTCACTTAGATCTTCCATTGGAAATCAGTTTGGCAGGGAGAATTTCACTTCTCAGTGATTCATTGATGGTATAAAAGAGGAGGTTGTGGTTAGTTCACATGGATGAGGACCCCTTTTAGCAAGAGTTGGATTGTACTTCTAAGAGTTTACTCTTGAGGTACATGGGATTGGTTTTTGGGTTGTGAAAATTTTAAAGGATTTGATCAGGATTTTTCATTATTGAGATGCTCTACTTACTAGTAGTATGCAGAGGGCCTTTGGTTGTTATGCCTTGTTGAGGAGTTGGAGGATAAAGGAATGCTTCACAAAGATCAAGATTATTTGGGACCCTGACATCATGATATCCATTCAATTTGGGGTAGTACAATGTTCTAGAGTGGATAATAGGCACATTTGGGACCCTGGTATTAATGGGGATCAGCTTGCGGAGAGGCAACAAGTATTGACATTACTTGAGGACAAGAATTTTGGGGAGGGGAGATTGTAATGTCCCCAAATTTTGCATTAATTTGTGATGAGATCAGGAGGAGTTTCTAGAGCTTATGTCAGCCAAGTCAAAAGAGTTGGATTACACTATTGGTTGGCCTTGAGGGTTTTGAAGTGTTTTATGGGGTCCTACTAAAATTACTAACCATTTTTCATCATTAAGATCAATTATGCATAATTCACTCTTGGTTCCATTGCATTCCAACGATTCTTGTAAAACGAGGTTATTAGCAGGCATATTTTAATTATTTATGCTTAAGGTGTTATTTGAGGTTGATTGTTTGTAGGAACACTTTAGTGTAATATATCATTGGAATGGGAATAAAATATCTACAAGTCTGGATGATAAAAGGGGGATTTGTGAGGGCGGTGTGGCCATGGAGGAAAATTAAGCATTTCCAAGGGTTAAAAGTGACTTTAATTAATTAATAAAAGACACTTTATTAAATAAAGAAGGGAAAAGTGATTTGTTATTATTTAAATGGGGAAAAAGGTAAAATGGTGGCAAAAGTAGCAAATGAGTTATAAAAAATGGAAATGAGGGGGCCTCTCCTCATTCTAGAATTTTCTAATTACAAAAAAAAAAAATGGAGAGCTCTTGGAGAAAGATTCTGGGGTTTTGGAAACCCTATTTGCATATTTCTAGTTTCGGTGTTGAGACCACACACCCTAGATATTTGGAGAGAAAATCACTTATATTTGTCCCTTGTGCTTAACTAGAGAAGACGATTTGCGGAAGATATCTTGATTTTATCTACTAATCTTGAGTTTTATACATATCTATTTGTATAAGGTTAAGTTTATTGGAGATGGAGAGCCAAATTTGGGGATGAGTCTATGAAGAAAAGCCACCAAATACACTTGTTGGAGATGGTCATAGATACCAACAACATTTATGAGATGAGTTGAATTAAATTTTTGGTCGAGTTACATATTTTGTGTCGGTGGGTCAAGTATGTATCTTAGGACTGAGTATTTACTTCATTGTTGGCCAATTTGTGACCACTTGAGTAGCAGAACTAAGATGCTAAAGGAGACTAAGGTTAATTCCTTATCACAGGTCGTAGTTTATGTCAAGAAGGAGGGTCAAGTCATCTTGTATATATCTCAGCTGGACCAAGTTTACTTTTCTTGTTGAATGAGAACAATGCTACAACGGGGTCGAGTTTATATCTAAAAAGGGGTTGAGTTAGCTAATATTTCCTGAGGCTAAAACATGTGCTTTCTTTAGGTTGTATTGTTGTGTTGGATGACTATACAATAAGACATCGCATGGATTGATATTTCCTTAGAAAAGGAGTTGAGTACGCATCCTTTTTGAGCTTATAAACTTGAAATTTACATTATTAGAATTACCTCTTTTATGGGACGTAAACTCCTTCTTACAGTAGATCGTGGACTCTTATAGGCCATGGGACACATATTCCAAGTTGAATGATGGGAAAAATATAGTGATGGGGGTCATTGGTGGATAAGAAATGGCTATGGAAATTGACAAAGGAAAAGTGGCATTAATTGGCATTGATTTATGAAAATAATGGAAAATAGGAGAAAGGGAAGGTAGGTCACAGAAGTTCATGTGAGGAAAATTAAGGGAAAATGAAGAAAATGGAGATCTCAATGATAAAAATGCTTCTAAGGATTAGTTCATAGCTTTTGTTGGTTAACCTTTTTTTTTTAGTTTTAGCTTGGATCTCTCTCTCTCTCTCTCTCTATTCTCTCTCTCTCATACTCTTGCACACTTAGAGAAATCTTGGAACATTGTTGGAGCATACTTGGAGCACTCTAGTTTTCATTGGATTTGGAGAAAGAAGGCAAAGGAAGGTGGGGAAGTGTAAGGAAATAATGGGATCAACAACTACAATGATATTTCCTTGCAGGTATCGTGTTGCATGTATGATTTCCTTTCTCGTTTTGGCATGCATGGTATATGCATGTGGTTATTTGGTTATGATTTTTCATTGGCATGGAGGATTTCCTCGATTGACAATGTTTTTCCTAGCGTTTCCATTTCCTAGATAGCCATGGTGTTGTGGGTTTTTCTACTTGTTGTTTTTTATTGGTGCTCCAGTTCTGTATGACTATGGGTTGAGTTACAAGTTCCTGGAGCCATCGGTTAGAAAAAATGATTTGGAGCCATGTAACTACTAGGGTTGAGTTACTATTCCTGGAGCCTAGGTTGGACAAACACTTTGGAGCCCTTTGTCGGTTGAGTTACTAGTCCTGGAGTGGGGTTGGACAAACACTCAAGAGCCCTATAAGGTTGTGGGTTGGTTTATTATTTAATGGAGACGCGGTTGGGACAAATGCTCTGGAGCCCTAGACAACTTGGGTAGAGAATGATCTAGTTGGTGTTAGTGATCTCTGACTGTGAGGTGGAATCATTGGTTCAGTGTTAAGGTGATTTTGCCACTAGAAGCCCTGGTTTGGTTTTGTTTGGTTTATTCCATGAGATCCCATATTCATTTTTGGTCTATGGCAACGGGATGATTGGCTGAAAGAGATATTTGGTTCATCCCAATATTTGGTCATGTGGTATGTGGAAGTCCTTGACCTAGTTGGATTTTGCATATGTTAATAAGATCTCTTTTTCTCTTGTGTTTGCATGAGTAATTATACTTGTTATTATGTTTCCTTGATGGTTATTCTATCATGGTGTATATGATGTTCATTTGTTGGTTATTTTCCGGTTATATGATGTATATTGGTTATGGATCTTGATGTGTTTTCATTTTTTGATGAATGGTTAATGAATGCATGGGATAATAGATGTTATTGTAGCTATTATGAGAGGTGATTAGAACTTCTTAATGATTCTCAGATAATTATCAACCCTATGTTTAAATATGCATTCATGACCTGTAGATTACATGTCCTCAACATGTTTGACGAAATGGTTGTCATGTTCTAGGCAGTCTAAGTCAAGCTATGCCTTCAAATTTGTATGTCTAGCATTGTTGTCATGTAATTATTGATTCTAGAAAGTCTCATTGAGTTCTAGGTAGTGGTTTGGAGGCTAGTGTGAAATTTAGGCTCAAAATCCAAGACTGCATGCTCTGAACTGGACAATCTAGGTTGCAACCACATGGATGTAGGCTTGTGCATGTGATTAGAATCTTCCAATCACACAAAGGGTTTGTTGTGGGAGCGGTTGGGGACTCGGGTCAAAGAAAAGGGTGTCCAGCTCGGGTTTTGGCCACCTAGGGTGGTTACCCAACCTCTGAGTGACCTTTAGCACCTATAGCATGTTATGAGTTATCAGTTTGTCTTCCGTAGTTGATCCCATTTCTGTAATGGGATCTAGGAGGTCGAGTCAAGTCATAGTATCTCCTCCTCTCATGTTTACCCCGAAAAACCAATCAAACTAAGTAAATATGGGAGGGCGGGTTACAGAATGGTATCAAAACTCCCAGGTTCAACCCTTAGACTAGATGGGTGGAATATGTTTATCATGCATGCATGCATGTCAGTTGTATATGTGTTCGTTATGCATGCATTGTAATAGTCATTGTTGTAGTAGTTCTTCATGTAGAGGTTTATGATGTCAATGTTGAGATTATTAATATGTTGATTTCATTATATGTGTGTGTGTGTGTGTTATTAATGATCACCTAACAATTTCTAACTAAGTGGATTGAAATACACCATGTAGGATTAATTTTACCATAGTAAAATCACTTTCACCATAGAAAATAATTTAGTAAACCATTTTTAAATTATTTCTATGTAAAAAAAAACCCATGAGAATAATTGAATAAATTATTATTTATTTAATTTTCTCTAGAAATAATTATTAAATCATTATTTCATAATTATTTCTTAACACATTTGACCAAATAACCTTGGAGTAATTAAATAAATCACTATTTATTTATTATTCTTTATTCTTATTTTTGGAATAATTGTTAAACCATTATTTAATAATTATTTCAACTTCACACTTTTCTTAATCCTCACAAAGTGATTAATAAATCATTTTATTTGTTAATTACTTTACCATTTTCTAAATAAAGATATTTGACCATTTTGAATATATTTTCCCTCTCCAAAAAATATAATAAAGTATTCCTAACGGCTAGATTTTGATTTGGTCAATAATATTTTATTATTTTCCAATTCCTAATTTAGCCCAATACTTTGTTATAAATAAGAGGGTTTTCCATTCATTCTTCACCATGATCACTATCATTGTCACCACGATTGTCTTCCCACATTTAAGCTCCCACTTGAGTTCCATCTTCCTTTTGGTTTTTTCTACATATTGAGAGAGAGAAACAAATCACTGAAGCATGAGGACATCAAAGGACCCATCCCACAGAGGGGGATTTTATAGGCCCATGTTGTAAATCCTCTTCACTAGGTGTTTTCTAATAAAAATATTATTCATTCAAAGCTTCTATTGGATTATTACATTGGTTATTTCTTTTTATTCTATGTTTTGGGTTGCATATGATCTTTTTACTCCATGGTTTTCTTATTTTGTCATTGTAGATCTAAAGCGTAAACAACCATATCTTGTTGTTACGGTCACTTGTAACCAGTGACTTAAGTGAATCATTTTTGGTACACATACTAAGATTTTTCATACTAATAGTGCTAACATGGATTGAACTTGAAGACAGGATAGCCTCCCCTGAACTTCATTGAGGTATGTTGATTATGTTTATGTTTGGTTTATCTGACATGGCATATTGTTTGCAGGAAGTAGAGGATCGGAGATGACAAGAAAAATGGTGTACTACAGTTCATTCTCCATATAGATTATATGAGCAACATGGTGATGAGTACTCCCTTGATGTAGCAGAAACATTGAGAAGTTTGAAAACAAAGATCAAAATTGGAGAAATTCTCACTGTAGATTAAACTGATTATGCAATGTACTAAAGAAAAATACTTAATCTACTTCTACAATCAAACTTGCAGAAGTTTAATCGATTTTGAGCAAGATCAAACATAACACATATAACAGAGAAGAATATTCAATCACACATGAAACACAAAAGAATACTCTGGGGAAAGCCTCAGCTAAAAACCCTACTATCTATATTATCATACAAGTGGAAATATCTTAGGATTACAGAAAGCTTTAGCTCTCAAGCTATCCAACTCTTAGTACAATCCCTCACTGCTACTCATAGAGAAAATAGACAACATATATGCTTTCCCTCTATCCTCCAAGCCTCCTATTTCCTTGTGCAGTTTCTCATGGGTCCTCCATCTGTATCCTGTGTGATTTTCACCTCACACATTGCTCTGACCTCTGTAGTAACTGTGCAATCCTGAAGGAATGAATTCCTTCTGCATGTAAGAGATTTTCTTATAGGAAAATCCTAGCAACTGATAGTACATTGTCCTTGCCTTTAATCTCAATTGTGTCTTTGTCTGAACTGACATGCATGAGTTATTTATGAGAGAATATTCAGCTATCTGGAGTACACTAGTTGCATACATGCATGCATTGATTGACTGAACTCACAATTAGTTCCTCAAACTGTTTGGAACTAATCTAACTAGACTTAACTCAGTTAATTGATCTAACTAATTACAAATCAAATAGAACTCATCCTTATCTCCTTAATTAAGGGATAACTTCCTCAATCAAAGGGATAACTATTGCATGTCTTCATAAAGACTTCATGTTTGAATTTCTTTGACTAATTAACTCAAGATGAATTAATTAATTATTTTTCAAACAGCTCGTGAGACTAAATTCAAATTTTAATTCTCATTTTTGATTCAAGGACAAATCAAAATTGGAATATATCCTGAAATGTTATTTATAGAAATGCTATTTTAGCATTTCTATTTTTATCATTTCTTGTTGCTATTTTCAACACTCCCTCTCAACAAGAAAGGAATTCAACTCGATCTCGATCCTGAACCTTTGGAATGTTCTGCATGCAACACTTCTCACTAATGTTGTTGCTACAACAACTCAGAAACAAAAAAAAAAAAAAAAATCCAACCTGAATCAGTATGATGCATCTGTCATCAAAGTCTCTGATTGTTATTGCCTCAGTCGACTGAAAACTCTACGCTTATGCTAACTCTGCCTAGTCAGTCCTTCTTTGTGCTCCTCAATATTTGACTACTCTAGCCTCTGTCACTTTGATCTCTGACTGCATCGATCCCACTGATTCCTCCCACTGCATCTATACTATTGCTGGTCCTTTCTCCCAGCACTGCATCTGCACTGCACCTCCTCTCATCATGTTGCATTGTGCTGCCCAATGCTACACTGCAACTCAGTTACTGAGAAGTAAGTAACTGACCTCCCTATTGGGCTAGAAACACCCTCTGATGTTGAAGCTTCTTATGCCGCTCCATCCGCATCTGTCTCTACCCACTTAGCCAATCCTGCTACTCCTCATCGGGACTCTCGTAGCAAGTTCTAATCAAAGAGGTTGGGTGCCTCAAGGATCCTGCCCCTATTTCAGCCTTGTTGGGACTATCCCTTCACATCGCCCCACCTCCCACTTGGAGGTATGGCTGCATGTGATCCCTCTACCCACTTGGCTTGAAATTTCCCCCTACTGGAGGTCTCTGCATGAGTGGATGCCTCCACTCAGTCTCCTCTCAGATTCTCCAATTGTGTTTTCTCCACAACCTCCTGGAGTTGCTTCACCAATTTTGGCTCCTCCACAATTGTTTGAGACTTCTTTTGGCACTGCATGTTGAGAGGTAATGTACTCTCCCTCTCAACCACCAAGTCTCCAACATTTGCCTTGCTCCTAAAGGCTTTGCATGCATCTTTAACCTCAAGAGCATACAGGTTCTTGACTCGTGAACTGATCTGCTTCACTTGTCTCATGGTGATTTTTCTAAGGAAAACCTTTCCCTTACTAAAGACTACATCATAGCCTTTGTCCTCCAACATCACGATCAATACCAAGTTCTTCTTCAGTCCAGACACATACTTCACATCTGTCAAGGTGATGAGAGCTCCATGCTCCCTCTGAAAAGAAACCATGCCCACTCCTAAAACACTATACCTTTCATCATTACCCATCTCTATGTGCATCAGGAGGTCTTTCTCCTCCAAGGTACTGAACAAACTCTTGTCACCGGTCATGTGGAATGAGGCTCCACTGTCAACAAACCAACCACAACCCATCATCGATGAAACCATGCATGCGATGAGGGTAAAATCCAATTCGAACTGAGAGGCCAATGCCTCACCTTCAGATCCTTCTGAGGATCCCTTCTTGGATTTCTTTAATGGACAATTAATTGCATAATGGCCCACCTCATGACAATTAAAGCATCTCACTTTAGATTTGTCAATCCTCTTCCCTCCATGAAAAGAACTCAACTTGGGATGAGAATCCTTCTCCTTCCCTTTCCTTTTCTTACTCGCTAAGGCAAAATTTTCTTCATCCTTCTTGGATGAAGAACCATCTCTAGTGCTCCTCCTGATCTCCTCCTGCATCAAATCCAACCACAGTCATTCCCAATCTGGTAGTTTCTCTCTTCTGAGCACTGAGTCCTGGTAGCTATGCTAGATCTTAGGAAGACTGAGGAGAACAAGACTTACCATATCCTCATCGGTTGTCATGATTCCTACACTTCCAATCTCATCTCTGTAGGTGGTGAGCTTGTTAGGATATGTAGAGATCATGTCGCCCTTTTCACACTTGATTTTCTGAAGCTTGTCCTTCAGTGCTAGTTTCTTCTGGTCACTTCTATTCTGATATAGGTCCTTCAATGTCTTCCACATTGAAAATGGAGTCTCCTTCCCATGGAGACTCGAGACAATATGGTCTTGAACTCCCTTTAGAAGAACCCTCCTCACTCTTGCCACACATTTCTTCCATTAAGCCAATTCTTGGGCATTATTTGTTGTTGGATTGGGGAATTCTTGATCAATGAAGTCCTTCAAATCATTGTCCTCTAATACCAGTTCCATGCGATCCTTCCATGCTATGTAATTCGAGCTGCCATCCAGGGCATACTCAAGTCTCAAGCCATTAAACACCATTGGTGAACTTTGAGATGTGATAAGAAATTGATTTTGTACCTACAATCAAGAACTTCAAACTTCAAACTTCTCCCTTCTTTGTATACTATTCTCCGCTTTGATCACCTTTGCTCTGATACCATGTAGAAATTATCATTGTAGATTAAACTGATTATGCAATGTACTAAAGCAAAAATACTTAATCTACTTATACAACCAAACTTGCATAAGCTTAATCGATTTTGAGAAAGATCAAGTAGAACACATACAACAAATAAGAAGGTTCCATCACACATGAAACACAGAAGAATACTCTGGGGAAAGCCTTAGCTAAAAACCCCGCTATGTGTATTATCATACAAGTGGAAATATCTCAGGATTACACAAAGCTTTAGCTGTCAAGCTATCCAGCGCTCAGTACAATCCCTCACTACTATTCATATACAGAATAGACAATACATATGCCTTCCATCTATCCTCCAAGCCTCCTATTTCCTTGCGCAGTTTCTCCTGGGTCCTACAGCTGTATCATGTGTGATTCTCACCTCACACACTCCTCTGACCTCTGTAGTAACTGTGCAATCCTGAAGGAATGAATTCCTTCTACATGCAAGAGATTTTCTTATAGGAAAATCCTAGCAACTGATAATACAGTGTCCCTACCTTTAATCTCAACTGGGTCTTTGTCTGAACTGACATGCATGAGTTATCTATGAGAGATTATTCAGTTATCTAGAGTACACTTGTTGCATGCATGCATGCATTGACTGACTGACTGAACTCACAATTAGTTTCTCAAACTGTTTGGAACTAATATAACTGGACTTAACTTAGTTAACTGAGCTAACTAATTACAACTCATCCTTATCTCCTTAATTAAGGGATAACTTCCTCAATCAAAGGGATAATTGTTGCATGTCTT
>APFE031396019.1:108918-122266 GCA_000404065.3 Pinus taeda | reverse complement strand
ACTTCCTCAATCAAAGGGATAATTGTTGCATGTCTTCATAAAGACTTCATGTTTGAATTTCTTCAACTAATTAACTCAAGATGAATTAATTAATTATTTTTCAAACAACTGGTGAGACTAAATTTTAATTTTAATTCTCAATTTTGATTCAAGGACAAATAAAAATTGGAATATATCCTGAAATTCTATTTATAGCAATGTTTTTTTATCATTTCTATTTTTATCATTTCTTGTTGCTATTTTCAACAAAAATTTGTAAGGTGGATATTGATAGAATAATTCAGTCACAAGAAAGACTTGCTAGGAACAAGAGAAACAAGAAAAGGTTAATGTATTGATCCTTCAGATTTTATCAAATTTGCCGAGATAGGGACCACTTAGGATTAGTCATGGACAAGAGGAAAAGACTAACGCGGCATATGGAAACAGGTCTCAATCAGGATACAGGTTTGATAGGGATGACATAGTTCGAGATGGTAGGTTCTTGGATACACTTGATAGGAGGAGTAATGACCATGGGTTCTATTCTAGTTCTGGTTCAAAGAGATAACATCATCATCATTGTCACCATCCATATAGGAGGAGTGAGAAGTAGCACTTGCTAAAGGAGTTCAAGAAAGAAAAGCCTCCTACATTTGATGGAGAAATGAAGAATTCATAGGATGCAGAAGCTTGATTTCTTGGGATGAATAAGTTTGTCCAACTGCGTGATTATTCAGAAAATAAGAAAGCTAGGATAGCTACATTTAGCCTCAAAGGAAAAGTATACATTTCATGAGAATATGTAAAGACTACTAGAAGCATTCAGGAAGAGGATTTGACTTGGAATGAGTTCAAGAGACTTTTCAAGAAGAAGTATCTATCTGAAAGATACTATGATGATAGGGAAAAGGAATTTTATGAGTTGAAGATGGGATCTATGACCAATGAGGAGTATACTAGCATATTTTTGGAGTTGTTGAGATATGTGCCTTATCTTAAGGAGGAGAAAACAAAGACTCAAAGATTCATCAATGGATTGTTGATATAATTCAAAGACCAGATTGAGTTTGATGAGCCTAGATCAATGGAGTAAGCAATCAAGAAGTTGAAGCACTATCATGAGCAATTAAAGCACAAGAATGAGTTTAAGAGGGATTGGAAAGGTAATGATAATAATAAAGGAAAGTGGGCTAAGAAGAGAGGAAAACCACATGATACAGATGACATGGAGAATTCAACACTGCACAAGAAGTTAAATGCATCTAAAAAGGACAGGGATTTCAGTCTGAGTAGAACTAGGGTGATGGCAGGAAGCCTTTACAGTGTTGGACTTGTGGAAAGGATCATTGTAGGAGAGAATCTCCACAACATCAGGGTGGAATACCATAAATTTATAGTGCTTAGGAGGCACAAACAGTTGGATATTTTGGACATAGTATTCCTTGGATTTATGGAGCATTGGATAATAGGTAGGTTTATCATCAGGCATCTATTATCGAGATGGAAGGTAAGCTTTGTGATCAATTTGTTTCTATTGATTGAACCTGGATCTAACTATAGTTACATCAGTCTTGACCTATTGGATAAGTGTTTCTTGAATAAACAAGTGCATGCATATTCTTGGTTAGTGTAGTTGGCTACACGTACTAAGAAAAGATTTCATCATTGGGTAAGATCTGGTGAATTTTAGTTGAATGACATGCCTACATCAACACATCTAAATGTTCTTTTGTTGACATCATACAATATTTTATTGGGTATGGATTGGTTGTACATTCATAGGAATAAGGTGGATTGTTATGATAAGGCTATTGAGTGCTTGGATGATGATGGAGAGAAGAGAATATTACAGTGTAAGAATAAGCCTACATTAGTGAGGATGGTTATAGTTATGCAGGCAAAGCATAGTAGTAGGAAAGGATGTGTCTTTTTTTTAGTTTATACTTCTAGTGAAAAAGGTAAGGATGTCGAAGATGATGAGGTCTTGAAGAGGTATCTGGTTTTACAACAATTTTAGGCTGCATTCACAGTAGATGTTTCAGAATTACCGCCTCATAGGAAAGTGTAATTTTCTATTGAGTTGATTCCAGGAGCAGCGTCAGCAACGAAGGCACCTTACAAGATGACCACTCCAGAGTTAGTTGAATTGAAGTTGTAGTTGAAGGAAATACTTGATAAGGGATACATTAGGCCAAGTGGGTTGCCTTGGGGTGCACTAGTGTTTTTTTTTAAGAAGAATGATGGTACTCTCAGGTTTTGCATTGATTACAGGAAGTTGAACAAGGTGATGATTAAGAGTAGGTATCCATTGTCGAGGATCGATGAATTCTTTGACTAGTTGAAGGGAGAAACAATGTTATCGAAGATTGACTTGAGATCAAGATATCATTGAGTATGCATTAAATAATAGGACATCTATAAGACTGCTTTCCAGACCAGGTATGGGCAATATGAGTTTGTTGTGGTTCCTTTTGGTTTAACTAATGCTCTGGCTACTTTCGTTTGTTTGATGAATAGTCTATTGCATCCTTCTCTGGACAAGTTTTATATTGTATTCATTGATGACATATTCATATATTCTAAGACTGAGGAAAATCATGCAGAACATATAGCAATAGTGTTGATACTATTGAGAGCACATTAGTTGTATGCCAAACTTAGTAAATGTAGTTTATTTTAGACATAGGTTCATTATTGGGGCATGTGGTTTCCAAGGAAGGTATATCATTAGATCTAGAAAAGATCAGAGCTATCATGGATTAGGCAACTCCTAGGAATGTGGATGAGGTCAGATCATTTATGGGATTAGCAGGTTATTGCAGGAGGTTCATCAAGAACTTCTCGCAGATTTCCTATCATATTACATCATTGCAGAGGAAAGGAAGGAAATTTGAATATAGAGAGGAATGTGCAACAAGCTTTGAGTAGCTGGAACATTTACTTACAAATGCTTTGGTATTAAATATTGCAGATCAAGATAAAAGTTTGTGGTGTGTACAAATGCTTGCAAGAGAGGACTTGGTGGTTTTTGATGTAGGAAGGACAAGTAGTGTGCTATGAGTCAAGGAAATTGAATGAGCACAAGCAGAACTATGTGATGCATGATCTTGAGTTGGTAGCTATCATCCACGCTTTGAATATGTGGAGACACTATCTTCTTGGAAATCTTGATGAGTGATCATAGTGGGTTGAGATATTTGTTTGACCAGCCTAATCTAAATGCCAGGAAAGCTAGATGGTTGGCCACACTCAGCGAGTTCGAGTTCGAGATTACGTACATTAAGGGTAAGGAGAATAAGGTTGCAAACGCTGTTAGTAGAAGAGTACAGGTAAATCACATAGAAACTATGAGTTCATATGGGATAGATTTATAGGATCAGATCTTACATGCAAGACAATAGGATTATAGGTACCAGCAGCTTAAGCACATGTTACAGTAGCAGGGTACATGTGAGTAGGATGTGGATTACCATCTCACGGTAAATGGTTTGGTCAGATTTAGGGACATGATCTATGTGCCAAACAACAGTGAGCTCAAGAATCTTATTTTGTCGAAATTTCATGTCAACTTGTATTCAGGTCGCCCAAGATATCAGAAGACATTGACAACAATGAATAAGTTCTACCATTGGTTGAATTGAAGAAAGAGGTGGTTGTGTTTGTTGCGATATGTTTGGATTGTCAATAGGTAAAAGCAGAGTGTAAGCATCCAGGTGGTTTATTGTACACGATTTTGATTCCAGAGTGGAAATGAGAGGTCATTTCCTTAGACTTCATTACAGGTTTGTCGAGGACATCTAGATAGCATGATTATATTATGGTTGTGGTCGACAAGTTGACTAAGGTATCTCACTTAATTCCAATAAAGTATATGAATTTAGCTAGTGAGGTAGCTCAGGTCTTCATCAGGGAGATAGTGAAATTGCATGGTATTCCTAGGAAGATTGTGTCAAGCAAAGTTTCCAAGTTCACTTGTAGTTTTTGGAAAGAGTTATTTGCAGGTTTGGGTATAGAGTTGGCTTTCAACACAACTTATCATTTGTAGACAGATGGAAAAACAGAGAGGGTCAACATGATTCTGTAGGACATGTTGAGAATGTATGTTATGCATCAGCAACAAAAGTGGGAAGAGTATCTTCCACTGGTCGAGTTGCATACAATAATGGGTATCATGAATCTTTGAGGATGAGTCTGTTTGAGGCAATTTATGGGTGGATTTGTAATACTCCTATCAGTTGGAGTGATCCAGTAAATAGAGTATTGATCATATTAGACATGTTGGCAGAGATAGAATAGGAAATGTAGGTTATCAAGAATAATCAAAAGTTAGAATAAGATAGGAAGAAGAATTATGTAGATCAACATAGAGTGGTTAAGAAGTATTAGGTTGGGGAACATGTGTACTTGTGCATCAATCCTAAGAAGAGCTCCTTGAGGATTGGATCGCGTGCCAAGTTGGCACCTCAATACTGTGGGCCTTTCAAGATTCTTGAGAGGATTGGACAAGTAGCCTATAGACTTGTACTGCCTCCGATAGTGAAAGTCCATGATGTTTTTCATGTGTCATGATGTTTTGATCATGTGATTGACTAGTCTATATTGCAAGTGGAATCCGAAGAAGAATTCCAACCGAAACCTCGGTGCATTTTGCAGCAAAATATGCTCATGCTCTGGAATCGAGCAATCGAGCAAGTTAAAGTGCAGAGGAAGCACTTTGGGCCTACTGAAGATACATGGGAGATGGTTGATTAGATGCAGGTCTGTGTATCCTTTTCTATTTGTTAGTTGAGTGGATGTATTTTGGTATATGTTTGATGTTGTGTTTTGGTTATGTCTATGTATATGCATATGTATGTAAATACCTCATCGAGTTCTGTTATAAAGCTCCAATAAATGATATGGTGTTCATGATATGTTGGTTATGTCTTTAACAGTATGATATGATGTAAATGTTGTATCGAGATGTGTTATAAAGAACCATGGGAAGCATGTGTTTTTCTAGTTATAAGTGTCATTGAACACCAAGGGCGGTTTTCCCCCAAGGGGAAGGGGTTTGTAACAACCCTTGTTTGATTTCCTATGTAAATAAATAAAAATAATAACCAAGTCACGGGACACGTATTCCAAGCTGAATGTTGGGAAAAACATAGTGATGGGGATCACTGGTGATTAATAAATGACTATGGAAATTAGCAAAGGCACTGGCAAAGGAAATGTGGTATTAATTGGCATTTATTTATGAAAATAATAGAAAATAGGAGAAAAGGAAGGTGAAAGGTCACATAATTGCATGTGAGGAAAATTGAAGGAAAATTAAGGAAAAATGAAGAAAATAGAGGGCTCAGTGATAGAAAGGCTTATGAGGATCAATTCATGGATTTTGTTGGTTAATGTTTTTTTCAGTTTTAGCTTGGAGTTTCCTTTCTATTCTCTCTTTCATATTCTTGCACACTTAGAGAAATCTTGGAGCATTGTTGGAGCAAGCTTGGAGCACTCTAGTTTTCATTGGATTTGGAGAAAGAAAACAAAAGAAGGAGGGAAAGCGCAAGTGAACAACAATATTAACAGCTACAGTGGGATTTCCTTGCAGGTATCAAGTTACATGTATGATTTCCTTGCTATTTTTTACATGAATGGTATATGCATGTGGTTATTTGGTTATCATTTATCACTGGCATGGATGATTTCCTAGATTGACAATGGCTTTGTGTAGCCCTTCCATTTCCTAGATAGTCATGTTGTTGTGGGTTTTTCCACTTGTTGTTTATGATTTGTGCTCAGGTTCTTTATGGTTATGGGTTGATTTACTAGTTCCTGCAATCGTTGGTTGGAACAAATGTTATGGAGCCCTGGAATAGCTTGGGTTGAGTTACTAGTCCTGGAGCCTACATTGGAAAAATGCTCTAGAGCCCTTGGTGGGTTGAGTTACTAGTCATGGAGTCGGGTTCGACAAATGCTCTAAAGCCCTGTAAGGATGTGGATTGAGTTATTAGTTCTTGGAGCCGCGGTTGGGACAAATGTTCTAGGGTGCTAGACAGCTTGGGTAGAGATTGATCTAGTTGGTGTTAGTGATGTCTGACTACGAGGTGGAATCACTGGTTGAGGTGGTTTGGCCTCTGGAAGCCCTAGTTTGGTGTTGTTTTGTTTATTCCATGAGATCCCACATTCACACTTGAAATATGGCACAGGGTTGATTGGCTGAAAGAGAGCTTTGGTTCAATCCAGTCTATGGTTGGGTGGTACGTGAAAGTCCCTGACTTAGTTGGATTTTTCATATGTTAATAAAATATGTTTTCCACTTATATTTTTATGAATAATTGTACTTGTTATTATGTGGCCTTGATGGTTGTTCTATCATGATGTATATGATGTTCATTTGTTGGTTATATGATGTATATTAGCTACAACTCTTGATGTGTTTTGATTTTTTGATGAATGGTTAATGAATACATGGGCTAATAGATGTTATTGCAACTATTATGAGAGGTCATTAGACCTTCTAGACGATTCTCAAATAAGTATCTGACCCTTATGTTTAAATATGCATTCATAACCTGTAAATTACATGTACTCAACATGTTTGATGAAATGATTGTCATGTTATAGGCAGTCTAGGTCAAATTATACCTTTAAATTTGTATGTCTAACATTTTTTTCATGTCATTATTTATTTTTGAAAGTCACGCTGATTTATGGGCAGTGATTTGG
Organism: Pinus taeda; assembly: GCA_000404065.3. Taxonomy (NCBI): domain Eukaryota; kingdom Viridiplantae; phylum Streptophyta; class Pinopsida; order Pinales; family Pinaceae; genus Pinus; species Pinus taeda. The sequence continues at coordinate 115,576 of APFE031396019.1, read as the reverse complement.
AGGCTGCCTTGGAATTTAGTCTCAGGATCCAAGATCGCATGCTCTGAACTAGTCATTTTGGGTTGCAATTGCATGGATGTAGGCTTATGCATGCAATTGGAGGCTTCCAACCACATGGAGGGCTTGTAGTGGGAGTGGTTTGGGACCCAGGTCAGAGAAAAGGGTGTTCACTCAGGTTTTGGCTACCTGGCGTGGTTACTTAGCCTCTTAGTGACATGTAGCACATGTAGAATGTTATGAGTTGTCAATTTGTCTTCCATAGTCGACCCCACTTCCTTAATGGGACCTAAGAGGTCAAGTCAGGTCATAGTAGCTCCTCCTCTCATGCTTACCTCGGCAAGGCAGTGAAACTAGGTAAATGTGGGAGGGTTGTGTTACATTTACGCATTTCTGAATTGTTTTTTGAACATAAGGGGTTGAATTAATTGATTGTTAGAAGGTTGAGTTTCTTTTGTTTGATGGTTGAGTGCATATTCCTCTCAAGGGACGAGTTTTCCTTGTTAGTGGGTTCATTCTCTCAAGAAGTAGTTGAGTTTTTAGTGTTCCCAAGGAAGGGTCAATTGTTGTATAAGTGAAATAATTTCCTAGTTTATACACACATATTCTAGATATTATTGAGGTTTTCATCACTATTAAATGAGTCACCATCAGCTAGGAGATTGCTTGATGAAATATGACCAGTTTATATTGTTCCCTTGTCATGTAAAAACCTCGGTATCAATCATTAAACTTGAAGTTATTATGTTATTGAAATTAATCAGCATACTACCAAGCTCTACATTTGCATTGCTTATAAATATCTTAATATCAGATAATAAAATAGAGTTATATGGATGAATATAAATATATATATCAAAAGTTTATGTTATTTTTTGAGTGTTACATAAAACCATATTGTTGATTTTAAATTCTTTATCTATCTTTCTTGGCACTATGCATCTTTATGTGGCATATAATCTATTAAAAATGCACCTACAATCCTAGAAAAATTTGTGAAAAAAATTGCGATACTTTAGAGGTATCCTATCTAAAATCATTGTCTATCATGATTATATAGTATTATACTAATATGTAATATTATGGAAAATGCAATAAAAAAATATTTTTTTCTTCTTATATAATATCATTATAATACAGATTACATTTTATCATATAAAATGGCATTGATGGATTGTCTTAAGTTATTCTTTATTTTTTATGTAATAATATCTTCTTTCAATCTTTCACCTTATTTGTATGATCTAACTTTATTTTGTATCCATGACTAACTTTGACTCTAATCTAGGAAAAATATAATTTATATTTTGATGTTATATAATTTAAGGTTTCTTCAAAGTTTGTGTTAGTAGTTTAAAGAAAAGAAAAATGAGATGCAATCCCTTTGAAATATAGTTTTGAGGATGGATCTTCAATGATTTCTTTGGCACATTGTCAGAGATAAGAAGTGGATGTGGAGCTTGGATCTTCCATGATTTCATTGGCAAATTGTCAGGAATAGGAAGTGATTATCATATCTGCAGTTTAAATATAAGGGTTTCTCCTCTATTATCATGATTTTAAAGAATTCTAAAGGGTTTCTCCATCTGCACATTGATTGACAAGATACTTGTGTCAGAACAATCATTGCAATATTCCAATAAAATAAATGATGTATGAAGGGTTTCTAAATCCAACATTAGTTAAAGTGGGCCTTAGTTCGTACAAGTCATCTGACGATGTTAATATGGGAAGGCATTTATGTTTAATATTGCCATAAAATTAATCCCAAGTTTATTTACTTAATATTGCTTACAAAATCAAACTCAAATTATTTTACCATGTATTGATTAAGATATAATTTGTATAAATAAAGATTGCTTAAGATATAATTGGTATAAATAAAGATTGGTTAAGATATAATTTGTCAAGCATTGTGTCGGTGTCAAGTGTCAGACTTTAGATTCTTTAAAAATGTAATCACATTCAATTAAGGAAAGGAGCTTTTCCACGAAACATCCATTCAGATTTAAATATTGAATGTATTCGGAATTAACAAGTCATCATATTCCTAGAATTAAAGGCTTAAACATACAGATATACTTTGAATAATAACCTAAAATGAATTAAATGAATATTTAATAGAGCATGTTATATTGATTTAAATTATAGAGTTAGTTTAAGTGGTTATATTGGTTGTTTTTTTTAATTTTTAGAAATTAATAATAATAATAATGGGTTAAGTTGGTTCGAGGAGAAATAGGTTTTAGATTTTCTCCACTAAAGTTCAAAATTTTAACGAGACTTTAGTTTGTTGTGATAAGGTAATAAGAGTAGATGTTTTTTAGGAAGAGGTCCACTCTAATGTACTTTGGGATGCCTTAACCCTTATTAAGCCAAAAGTTGTTGGTATATCTAGCTTATATGTTATTGGTATATTTTTGGATTATAGTGTTAGCCAATTAATTTTAGCTCAAACTTAGCCCATGCCACTTTAACAAGTTATTGATTCCCATAGTTAAAATAATAATAATAGTAATAATAATTGAGGAGAGGATGTTATACAACAACCATCGTATTTATGAGAACAATATGAAAATACATCTCATTACACTAACTATAATAAAGATAGTCTAAATCATAGACACTTGGATATCATCCATGATAGCACACCATAAGAACATTGTAGGGACCTTAAGGGTTGAATAACTATCAATGATTAGATATTATTGCAATAATAATCAACAATGAACTAGCTAACCCACTAACTAAACAACCAACTTTTTACAATGATCATAGCCTAAATGCGTGATAAATTAACTTTTTTTCGCTACTCAAAATCACACGGAAAATTAGTATGTTCAAACTAAAACTTGGAAAGAATAATTTTGAATCGATAACATTGTAAATATCCATTGTGAACATTGCACAATCTAATTACACTAAGGATATTTGAGGATGTTAAATCTATTTCTACATTAACAATAATTTCATCAAATTCAAAATTATATTTTTTATAAAAATTACTATTCAAATTCCAATAATATAAACTACACAAAATCAAAAACTTAAATATTTAACATCGATAGAATAACTCTAATAATCTCATAAATAATTTGAATAATAAATGGTTTGGTTACTACATGGACCATTGTCATCCATTAAAAGTAGACAATTCACCTTCATATTTATTGGACTATCATGACACCACCATACTTAAACAACACGAGTTCAAACTTAATAGGTATAGAATTCTTGTCTACATGTGAGAGGTAAATGTTTAACCTTTTTGAATTTGTGTCTTTCCATTATAAATGGACTTAATGTTGAAGATAATGGAGAATATCCTAGAATAGGTAGAGTTGGTTCACGGGATAGGAATTAGTTTCTATTTCTTAGGATGTTGTTCTAACTTCCCTAAAACCATGTTTTCTATTTAATGTGTAATGTGCATGAAGCAAAACTCTCCTAGTTCAGACTCTCTTTCATAGCGCTGACCAATAAATTTTATTTGTATTAATACAAACATACCATTTTTATCACTTAACACATAATTAAAAAAACTTAACAAATATTTAACTAACAACTTTAGTTTAAATAAAATTTTAATAAAACCTTTTTACAAGTTTCAAACATAATCACTCCAAATACATAAAACTTTGGGTGCATTAGTTACTTCCAAACACATGTAAAGTTTATAAATAAGTAGACCAAATTTAACAACCCCATTTACAAATGAACTACACCCTTCCACACATTAATTTAAAAAAAAAAAAAGTTTACCCACCAAAAGTAGTATGAAAAGGCATGCATCCCTTAAGCAAGCATGACTTGGAGATTAACTTAGTATATCAACTGGAGGATGCTCGAGATTGTTCATTATTGAAGGAATCATTTCGATATGCGTTCCAACCTTAAAAAAACCTTTACCTAAATGATGAACTCTTACAACACCAATATTTTATCACTCAATCCCCTTTTTTGAAGCACACCTGGTTTGAATCTTAACCAAAAGCCCATGTGCCAGTTGGCCTTATACTTCTCTCCTTAATGACCTGCTCGTTTTGCAATTCCTCAACATCATGCTGTGGATGCTCTACCAATGTCATAAACTTGTCAGACAAGGTGGCAATTCCTTATTGGACCCTAATGTGGTAGTTGGGACCAGGGGGCACTAGAAAACCTGGAGAATCTTTCTCCCTTGCTACACACTTAAATTATGCCTTGAATGCACTCTTGTAATTATTTGTTTAATTGGGATGGTGTGACCTTGGCAAAACAACTCCTCTCCAACTAACATCTGAGTTTACCTGGTCCTAACTCTGATTCGATATATTTACATATAAGTAGGTTGAGTTTACCTAGCCCTAACTCATTCGATGTATTTACATATAAGTAGGTTGTATAGCACAAAGGAATATGCATTAAACGTTATGACACACTAATTTTTTATTAAATGGTAAAGACTAATTTTGTACAACCACCTTCAACATAAATAAGTATAGCTCATATATCGAGCAATTGTGCCTATTTTAAAGATCTATTTATATTTAAAAATCTATTTATATTAAAAAAATTTGCATGGGATCCGCTGATTAATAAGAAAGCATAACTACCGTTGAAAGGGACCCTTACAAACTAATCACTTCACCTTAAAATAAGGTTAAGATAGTGCATATTATTTGCACCGTCAAGTAAGAGCAAGGTCACTCAAGAGGATAGGTATGGGGCTTAATGGCAGGTAGGCTCTTAAGATTAATAAAGTTTTTGCATGTATTATGTGTTTATACGAGATTATGATTTTATTGGGTGAAATTTGATTGAAATTAAAAGTGGGTTAGATTGTTATACTCTGACAGGTGTTTTTTTTTAATGTATTGTTAGTGTGTTTTTTTTAAATGTATTGTTAGTGTGATGTAATAGAGTGTTTTCTATACATTTATTATTAATCTCATATTAATGTTGTTATTTTATTTTGTAATTTTTTTTAATGTTAAAAATAATCTGTCATTGATTCAAGTTTGTATTTGAGCTATTATTTGATGGTGGTTCCTATTTCGTAGACTATAGCATAGTAAATGCCCCCTGCTATGGGGCCGATATAACACCATATAACACGCCGCGTGGTGATGAGAGAGAAAAAAATGTGCGGCGTGTTATATGGTGTTATATCAGCCCCATGTCAGAGGCATTTACTATGCTATAGTCTACGAAATAGGAACTACCATTATTTGATAGGTTTTTATTTTATTTTATGTTAGAGTGTATTTATTTTAGTTATTAAGTTTATTATTAATATGTTAAAAGGAATCAATCATTAATTTAAGTTTGTATTTGAGCTATTATTTGTTTGATAAGTTTTCCCGTTTATTTTGGAGTGTATGTATTTTTAGTAAGATGTAATAGCCCCTTTTTTTTAAGTTTATTATTAATATCATAAAAATGTTGTTATTATATTTTGTATTTTTTTTTAATGTTAAAGGAAATGGCTATGTATTTATATGACATCGGATTGATTTCATTCACTACCACTATTATGTTTAGGTCAATTTTAACTTTATCAGACAACCATGGGTTAAATAGTTAACGGATTTGAACATAAAACCTTGTACTCACATTTACTTTATATTTTCATAGATTTTCCATGTGAACTCACTCAAAAAGCTTCTATTTATTATTTATATAATATATTATTAACTATTATTAATTTAATATAATTTTATGTTTTAACATTTTTTTTGCTTCATTGTTTTAAAATATCTCAACAAGGATGCACATGATACATCTTGCACTACGAAGTGTTTGCTTTTATTTAACTTGAGTTACATGTATGAAGTCACTTTGTAATTAGTGTTTTGGATTTTATAGTGATTTATTTAGTGACTTATTTTCTTATTAGTGAATGAAGAGTGTGAATTCTAGTAATTAGATTGTTGCTTTTAAATTTATTAATCATAAGATTTTCAATGTCATTGTAACATTGGTATAGTCATTGTTTATGTATGTTGTTGCTTTCATCAATGAAGAACAATACTATCATGCATCCTTAGCATTTAAAGTGCTATAAAATATGTATGTTTAAATGTTTTGTGAACTTGTTTTCTTTGTTGTGGACCATGGTATCTCTCATGTGCATGGCCAAAGTGGTTTTATTAGCATAATAAATCTAATGAATCATTGATTGGGTTTTGTAAATGTTTTCTTATTTTAATGATGTTATGGGAAACATATATAATTTTATATATACATGCATTATCTATTATTTTTTCATGTGTTTTACAAGTGCTGAATGGATCTCTCAAGTAAAACCTCCCTTTTATTAAAATAAATAAAACTTTCTCAAAATTAAATAAGGTAAGATGATATAAAAATATACTTATACTAAATATCTATACAAACTTCAACTCAACAATATTAACAATTATTCTATTATAAACATTATTATATATCACTATTGATAGATAATATTATTATTATTATTATCCAATTTTAAGGTCTTATTCAATTATAAATATTATTATATATCCTAATTGATATATAAAATATTATTATTATCCAATTTTAAGGTCACAGCCAAGTCAGACACCAAATTAGTGTATGAGACCCCCTTGTTTGTGGGACAAGGGACCCACCTCCATGAAGCGATTTGACTGCTAAGTGTACAAAGGCATACATACTCTAT
>APFE031396019.1:36792-108267 GCA_000404065.3 Pinus taeda | reverse complement strand
TATACCTAAAATAATTAAAAATTATCTATTATTAACCTTATTTACCCATTATTAATTAAAAAACTATTTTCGATTTCCTATTTTGAAAACACATCTATATTTAATATATATGAGAATTAGTTTCCCACCCCGGTAACAGTAACCAGCTTAGGGAGTATGGGAGCAGCTTAAAATGAATAGATAACATGACCCAACTTAGAGATTTCATACCAATGTAGGATGTTCAGTTATAGAATGTTTGTTATATGCGGTGATGCGGACATCTCGTCAATTGTGCAGACCCACAAATCATTCTGTGAGGAAATTGATAAAACGTATGCACTTTTTGTTTGTGATGTGAGCTGGGCCTTATACGGAATAGGCAATAACCAACAAGTTAGGTAGGCTGTTAACTAGTCAATTCAATCATTTAGGAAGTCAGATGGGAGGAATGATATAAGTTTGCCCCGCCTGTACCATCACGCACCAGTTCTCCCCATTCCGCTCCATCCTATTCCTCAGCACCAGACCCAGTAGCCCTGCTAGCCTTCAAACTGAGAGTAAGCCCCGGTGGGCAATGTCTAGATTGCAGAATTCAAGGAAAGCTTTTTGTGGGCATTGCTTCTGAGTTGGTTAATGAATGCCCAACTTTTAATTTAGTGCATTCTGTTTCCAATTGATGTTGAGTATTGAGTCTGCACCAGCGTTAACAAGTGACTATTAGGAGGTGCTGAGTTCAATCCCTGAGCTCAATCCGAAAGGGTACATAGGCTTGCTGGTGATGACAGTGGTGTTATTGCTACGAATTTGAGAAGACGCGAATTCAGTTAAAATGGCATTAGAAGGTAATGGAAATTATGTGTTTGATGGACTGACGAGCTTTAACAAGGTGTCTGCTAATTCAGCTCTGAATTACCAAACATCGTCTGCTAGTTGGCATTCTGCCATTGCAAGCTGTGCTCTGGACATGAACCGCCATCCATCTCTGCCACCAGCAGCAGAGGGGTCATTAAGGTCACCAAACTCCTCTTACAGCTTTGATGATCTCTTGCCATTATCAGTCCATGGACTAGACGGTGTCAACAGAGGAATCCATCTGCAAGATGTAAAGTTGGTATCTGAGCATTCTCAGCGTAACTTCTTCAGTTCAGCCAGGGCGCAACAGCCTCAAATTGAAAAAAAATGCAATGCCTCCGGTGAAGAGTCCTCAAGTTCCGACCAAAGTACATGCGGAAGGAAAAGGAGAATCCAGCCAACTGATAAAGCAAGGTCTGAAGCTTTGACAATTGCTTCTCCTGGTGAAAAGAATACTGAGGTTTGTTCTACTTTTCCTTTAAGGCTCATGTCTAGGACTTGGAATTTATCAGCTTCTTTTTATGTGTTTTTCCCTCCGAGAAGACCCAAGAAATTCGTCTTTTGAATTGTCTCGTTTGACCTGCCTCTGTAGTAGAATATAACTTCTGATTTTGATTTTGAGATTGCCTACCATGGCTTGGGAGGTCCTTCCGAGCTGCTTATGAAATTTTCAATTATCACTGTCTGTCAATTTACTGTTCTGCTCAAAGTAGTTCCAGTGACTCTGGCACTCTCTGAACCAAGTTTCTCAAAAGGATCCAAGAAAGTAGAGAGCAGGGGAGTGGTGGTGTTGGTTGAATGGTAAAGCCAATTAGATAGCTTCTGCTGACAGGAGGAGGGTGCGAGGTCGAGATTAAATCTAATTAGCATGCCTCTGCATGCATTGGTATCTGATGTCATGTTCTCATCTTGAACCTTTTTTTTTGGTTTTTTTAGTTAGAAGTTTGTAATCAATAATAATAATAATCAATTTTTAAAATCATGGCTAAACCACATACCAAATTGGTTTACAAGACCTTTTGTTTGTAAGATGAAATACAGAGAATTCGCTGAATGCTAAAGCCAATTAGCCTTTCCCTGCGAATCCTAGTAAATTCGCTGAATGCTAAAGCCAATTAGCCTTTCCCTGCGAATCCTAGTATTTGATGACATTTTATTTATCTTGAGCCCAAGTTCATTTAGCTTCCTAGTTCTATATCTGTAACCCTAAATATTATATTCAAGTGGGACTAATTACTCTGTTTTTGCACCTGCGCGCATAAGTACATTCGTAAATAACATAACAGCAAAGGTGATAATTTCTGTCAAAGTAACCCAACTTCCTTATTAACTCATTTTTTTTGAGTCAAATTAAGTGAATTGGGTTTGTATGACATGCAGTTTTGTAGGTGTTTTAGCCTGCTTTCATGGCAGAACACTCTTAACAGATCTGTTGTTTTCCTCCTACAGAATGAATCCAAAAGCAAACGTCCCAAAAGTGCAGATACTAAAATGGAAAAGGATGATTCAAAGTCTGATGCAGAACAAGGAATCCACAGTGGGAAGCCTGAAGTGAATTCAAAACAATATGCACAAAGTGCCAAGCCCTCAGAGCCACCCAAAGACTACATCCATGTGAGAGCAAGGAGAGGCCAAGCTACTGATAGCCATAGTCTTGCAGAGAGGGTAAATTCCCTTCATATTTTATCATGAGGAAGAATTGTATTTATATTTTTTCAAAACATAGATACAATTCAAGTCCTTGAGCACAGAATTAGCTGAGTCCAGGGTTGAATGGCCGTTTCAAAACTCAGCTCCTAACTATAGTTAAAGAGATCGAAATCCTTTCAAATATCAAACAAGGATAGATGATTACAAAATGTTAAAACAACATTGTTCTAATTTTACTGCTTAAGAGTCATGTTCTTACAAAGAAAGGGAAAAGAACATTAGTTATTGGCTGATGCAAAAAAGATAAAGCATATCAGTTTTTGGGGGATGAGTATGCCTCCGTAAAATTTGTCAGAGTCATACAATATGTTGATGAAAACCTGAAAATTAGAGGAGCTATAAGTTTGTCCTCTGAATGACAGGTGCGAAGAGAAAAGATCAGCGAACGTATGAAGCTTTTGCAAGATCTTGTTCCTGGATGTAATAAGGTAGTGTAGACTCTAAGCCGGAGCTTTTTTTATTTTTCAGGTCATGTCTTCTGCTTGGCAGAATTCCACTGGTTTTGTGTTTGACATGTTCAACTAAAGAACGGGCTATTTTGTATGTAGATAACTGGTAAAGCAGTGATGCTTGATGAGATAATTAACTATGTACAATCACTTCAGCGCCAAGTTGAGGTAAGATCTTTAAACGTTCCACAAAAGATTACTTTTATAGATTATTTGCTGTATTATGATCATAACTCAGTTGCAATCATTTCCCACAGTTTCTATCTATGAAGCTTGAAGCTGTTAATCCCAGATTGGACTTTAACATGGAAGGATTTCTTACCAAAGATGTAAGTTCAATTAACATGTTGTTATAAACCTGTTGTACAATTTGGATCTCTATATTTGTCATTAAGAGAATAACTGGGATAGAGCCTGATCTGTGAGCTTTTGTTGGTTGTTTTTCTAGATGCTTCAACCATCAGATATGGCATTTACTTCTGATACTGCTATGGTATATCCACAATTTCACCAGCCTGAATGGACAGCAATGCAAGCTGGTGTGTCCTGTGAAATGGAGGAGCAGTGTATGGGAAATTCCGGAGAAATTCCACTCAGGAGGGTAATGAATGAAAGTTTCCCCCGTATAGAAGGTTATGGAGATTCCAAGGTACTGTATGATAAATCACTTCAAAGTTCAGTGTTCATACCATGTTATTCAACGTACATATTTCAAATTCTGCATTGACAGGTCATTTTAAGTGACATTATTAGGTAGTTAGCTAAACATTCCTCTTCTCACCTAATTTTCCTGAAATTGTCGCAGATCTCAAATGTTTGGGATGATGAACTACAAAATGTAGTTAGATTGGGAGCTGGGCCAAACATTCAAACCCCTTTCACATCTCAATGTCTCCAGGGTGAGTGAACAAACCTATGAATTAATAATTAGTTTGTACTCAAGCTTCTTAAGTTATTATACAAAAATGATTCACTTTTCTATTTTTGTTTGCAGGACCATTCTCTATAAGGCACCCAAATATTGAGAATTGAATCCACTCAGCTACAGGAAGTTGTCTTTGATTTTTACAGTGCTCAGGATGTATCCCTAAATTACACAGTTAAGAAAGATTTCTATCAATTATAGAGGTTTCGAATTGTGGGTGTCTCGAGTTCATTGTCCAAGGATAAGTTTATCAGCTAAACCATCAAATATAAATGGTAATTCTAGCCAACTTGAAGACGATACAGAAGGTATCTCACCCTGGGATTGCCTCTACATCATGCTCAGCATTTCAACTGTACCAATTTGAAACTTTAGACTAACTGATTGTATTCGGTGGTGCAAATGAACACCACTTGTACCATACTAGAGAGGTGCAGGCCATTTGTTAACTGCGGTCTGCAACTATTAGTGAGTTTATTATATTGTAGAATGTTGAATTCAACAATATTGTATGGTTCCTCCTATTTTAATGGATGTATGAGAACAGCCTGTCAAAGTATTGTGACAATTATTGTAGATTTCACAGCTTTGGGAATTTTTAAGTAATGAAAATATTGGAGCAAGCAGCAATAAAAAATCTGTTGGTTTGAAGTTTATTTACAGGACAATAACAACTCAAATAGAATGCTACTTTATATTAATTTTTTGGTGCCCAAAAGTGTCAAAGTAATGTGATCCAGTTGCCAGTGAAACTTTCAAGCCAGTTTTTATGTTGCAGACTGCACACAGGAAGGCTGTGATGCTTTGCAGTGAATGATTAACTGGCATTCCGAGTTGAGACCATGGCAGCATGCCAAAAGCATCCACCAGTGAAAAAGTCAATTATTTATTTGTGTGGTTTGGCCAATCAATTCCTAGCTACGTGAACATTATAAAATGTCAATGATTAAATATTATAAATTGTCAGTCAAAACATCAGGCTACATTTATGCCTGCCAAGGTTGTTTTTTCTTACAATCCTGTCAGAGGAGTGACCATTCCTTGATTTTATATAAAGAATTGCCAGGGACAGGCTGTTGGGTTTTTTAAATTTGGTAAGTTTATAACATTAACTATATATATTTTAAATGGAGTGGGCTAAAAAAGCGGTTGGGTGTGTTTTAAATTGGGTAAGTTTAAAAATATTCAGTATATATTTTAAATGGAGAGAGTTAAAATAATTGAATGAATTTGATTTTTTTATAAATAGAGTATCTTAATAAGTAGATAAATTTATAAGTTATTTTTTAAAATATTTTTATTTTTGGAATAAGGAATATATAATTTTTTTAGTTTTCAATTTTTTTTTAGTTTTTAGATAAGTTTTTATAGAGATATATTTATTATAAGTTCAACCTATTATATGTGGTAAATAACAATATAAAAAATTAAAATTAAGGATATCTCAATAAGTATGAGAATATTAATATTATAAATAAGAATAGAATTTAAAATTTATATCCAATAAATTTTCCACTTTATGATTAAATCATAATTTCATGCCTATTAAATTTTACTTTTTGATAGTTTAGGATTGAGACTTATAAAATGATTCCCTATAACAACATGTTAGCTATGTCTCACAATTTTAAATCATTGGTTGTTGTTGGGAAAATGGACTAAGTGACAATTAATTCTGATGTTTTATGGAGGCTACCTTAGATGGGGTGATCACAGAAGAGAGGGAAGTTGAGGATGGCGTAGTTGTTGTCATCTCAAACGCTAGCCGAGGGAGATGTGGTTGCCACCCTTGGTGATGAATGCTACATGTAAGGAAATAGTGGTCGACCATCAACTAGTTTATTGGTTCTTAATTTGAATTGAGCACCTCCTACGTGCGATAGGAAACCTATAAGGGTGGTGACAAGATTTGGGAATCTTCCTGAAGACATTCCGCTTTCTTTTGTGATGGTAGTGACGCTTCATATTAGTAACTTCCATCTGTTAATGTTGAGTCATGTGAACTCTCTGCTCTTCTCTACTGCTTTTGGTAGTTGGGCTCTGCACCTACAAGTGGATTTACTGGTGGTGTTAGACTTTGTTTAAAAGTGTTTTCGAGTGAGGAACTAAGCCACGCCCCCCCTCTCCCCCTGTCAACTTGGATCCATTGGTTTCTTCTTGGCTTTTTCTCTCTCTTTCACTCTATCAATAATTTCTTTATTGTTAGTTTCCAATTTATTGACACCTTTCAAGCCATTTGGTTCTAGTATGTTTGGTGGTTTGTGGTGGGAAAGAGAGGCCTCATTGGTTTTGTGGTTCTTTCCTAGAAAGAGTTTCATATGGGGATGCAAATTCTAATGGTATACTTAAGTGTTGCTAGACATTGTGTTTTTATGAAGGGTGGTTTCCTCCATTTCTCTTGGTGGATAGTGGTTGGAAACAAAAATCTTGTTGGTTTCTTAGCCTTGCATCAGAGAGGATTTCTTTAGTGGGTGCTTGTTCTAGTGTATGTCTACAGTCTCAAGCGGTGGAGGGTGGCTAGCAGAGGTGTTCCCATGGGTCTCCTTGCTTAGCCTCAGTTCACAAAGTTGTTAGTGGAAATCACGGTGACGAGGATTGATCTGCATTGGATCATTATATTGTTTTTCATCCATCTCGATGGATTTAGAGTGGAAAATGTGGAGGAATTAGCTCACTAGACTGTTTTTACCAATGGGACCCAGTGTGGAAAACGGGGTCTGAAACCTTTTGGGAGCATTTTGAGGCATCAAACGACGGTTTTGGGTGGTAAAACTTTGTCACTTTAACACTGCACCTTTTGATGTTGTTCTACACACGTAGATCTTTCCAACAGTGCAAGAAGCACGTCAATCAAAGTCTGTATACAAAAATTATGCCACTCAGAAGTTGGCTTTCGTATTTTCACACCTATAATTTGGGAGGATGTTGCGTAAGCCCCCATTATTCATGGAAAAAGGGGCTAGCCACGTGATTATGGCGTAAAAGACTTTAAAAGAGTCTATATTGTGACTCTAGTTAAGAGTTGATATAGTTAAATTTAACCACTAGTAAGCTATAGGATTGTGTTATAACCAGGCCATTAGGAGGAAGAAGCATTCCATTCTTTCGAGTGCATTTATTCCATAACTGATCGAAAATAACCAAGAGGGATCAAAGGTAGAGCACACAAAGAGGATTTGTCCACTATAGTAGCCCATGGGCCACAAGTCATACTTCATTGTACCTGCAACCATATTTCCAAACAGAGAAAGAGAGTGAAGCGACCTCACCTTCTAGCTAGGTTTTCTCCTGAAAGTGTTTCCCAAAGCATATCTTGTGTCTAATGTGTTTGTGAGATTTTTTATTTTTGTGGATGTTTCCACCTCCTTATAGTCTTTTCATGATGATTCTTGTTTACTATAATAGTTTGTCTCAAATTTCAATCTACCATGGATACTTATCTTTGTTTAGTAGTGTTGGTAGTTTTTGTCATTGCTAAGCCAAGACAGTATAAAATTTTGAGGACTTAGGATGCTTTTGGCAATAATATATGTTTTCTGAAATAGCCCTCCTGCATTGCCAATGATCTAGGTTCCCCAATGACAAACCAAATGCACAAAAGGGGTCACACAACATGTAAACATTCTCTTTTAATAGAAAGCCTTTAATAAAAAAAAGAAAAAGAAAAATACATTTTGCAGTTGCTACAATTCTCTTTGACTAAATAATCAAATTATGTACAAATTTAATCTTTGTGTTTTGATTATTTTTTATTTCAAAAGTTTGAAAATTCAATTTTGATTTTTTTTTTTTTTTCAAAATTTGCAAATTATTTTAAAATAGATTATTGTTTCATCAAAATTCTTAACAATCAAGTTAAATAAAACTTTAAAATCGCTATGATGAATGTGATATATAGAAAATTAAACAATCTTGAGATGGAGGTTAGGAGATGGGAACGAAAAAAAAGAAGGAACATATCAGAGAGCTTATTGATATTGACAAAAAATTAATGGAGATGTATGATCCTTTAGATCCGGATTTTTTTTCGGATTCACTAGAACAAAGGGTCTTGGATCTTAAGAAAAGGAAGCAGTCAATTTTAAATCATCAAGAGGAGGAATGGAAGCTTAAAATCTGTGTCATATGGATTTCTTGGGGGGGATAAAATACAAATTATTTCCACAAATTTGCCTCTCAATGGAAGAGAGAAAATACTATCTGGGAGCTTAGGGATGGTGACGGTAGGTGCATATCTTCATTAAGGGATCTACATAAAGAAGTTGCTCAATTCTTTGGTAATGTATATTGTGCTAGGGAGAGTGTGGACATTGAAAACCAGTTAAGGGTCATCCAAACATATCCAACTATGTTTAATGATATTGAAAATGAAAATATGGGGTGGTAAATCACATATGATGAAATGGTCTTTGTATTAAAGTCTTTTGCTAAAGACAAGAATCTTGGTCCGAATGGGTGGACCATGGAACTATTTCATCATTTTCTTGATATAATGGGGTCATATCTACTTCTGCTTATGAAGAAGTCGAGGACCACTTGTTCAATCTCTTATGTGCTTAATTCTACTCACTTTGATTTCAAAAGTATTTGAACCTTCATTTTTTGTGGATTACACGCCTATTTATCTTTGTAATATTGTATATAAATTGATATAGAAGATAATGGCTTCTCTATTAAAATATACATTGTCAAAACATATCACTCCAACACAATTTGTTTTTTTTTTGAAAAATCGCCAAATTCAGGATGCAGTGGCTATAGAGCAGGAGTGCATACATTTTATAAAGGCTAAAAAGAGGGAGGCTTTGTTATTGAAATTAGATCTTATAAAATCATATGATTGTGTTGATTGAGATTACTTATGGATGGTATTACATGAGATTGGATTGTCAATGTGGATCGTTGATTGGATTATGGCATGTATTACCAATGCAAATTTGTTGTTTTAATGAATGGGGTGCCCACTTGCTTCTTTAAGGCATCAAGGGGTTTAAGATAGGGTTGCTCAATAACTCCATTTTTATTTTTATTGGTGATTTCCTTGTAACACCCCTCCCACATTTACCCACTTTAATCAGTCTGTCAGGGTAAACATGAGTTGAGGGATACTATGACATGATTCAACCTTGTAAGTACAATTAAGGAAGTGGAATCGACAAACTAGAACCATACTAGATTTCCTCAGGGGCTACTGGAAACCTGGGAGCTAAACAACCACTCCCAATGCCTAAATCCTGAGTTGGAATGCCTTTTTGTTAATTTGAGCTCCCAACCACATGCATAAAAAGGCCTCCATGCGGTTGAGGGCCTCCAACTACATGCATAAGCTTACCAAGTAGCGATTGTGACCTAAACTCTTCATTTAAGAGGGTGCAGTCCAGGATTTTGAGCATAAATTCCATGTCAGCCTCTCAACCACTGCCCAAAACTTAGTGAGACTTTCCATAATGATAAATAACATCAGGACAAAGGCATTCATACAAAACTTGATCAAAGGCTTGACCTAACCAAGACTAATGATGAAAGTGATTTCATCAAACATATTGAGAACATGTAATCTACATGTCATGAATGCATATCTCAACATAGGGGTTTGATACTTATTTGAGAATCATCAAGAAGGTCTAATTCCCTCTCATAATAACTGTAATAACATTTGTTAGCTCATGCATTAGTTAACCTTTCATCATCTAATCAAAACATCTGAATATCCATAACTAGAACCTGTTATGAAACCATGCTTATAACCAACAGATAACCAAAATAATAACCATGATAGATCAACCATAAAAGCCACATAATAACAAGTAAAATTACTCATGAAATACAATAGGAAAGGAGCTTTAATTAACATATGAAAAATCCAACCAAGTCAGGGACTTCATGTACCACCAAATCGTTCTTTCAGCTAATCATCCTTGTTCCATATTCCAAGCGTGAATGTGGGACTCAAGACAAAATGATTAGGGCTTCTCAAAGATTAAACCACCTCTACCTTCAATATTTACCCGCGCTTTACCACAATCCCGACAAAACCGATCAAGGGATTCCCAAGCCCAAACAAGCACATAAACAACCACGATTTACTGCTAAAATTGGTTAAGGATTCCTAGGCCTGAAAAATCACATAAACAACTAGGCTTTATTGCGATCCCACCAAAACCGGTCAAGGGATCACTAGGCCAAAAACAAGCTTGGATGCCTTAGAATTTATTCACCAATACCTTGAGGAATTTCCTCGTCTCCACCCTCAGGATTTACCGCAATCCCACCAAAATTGGTCAAGGGATTCCTAGGCCCTTGGTAATTTTGTTGAGACCACCTCACCCAGTTCCAAAACCATCTAGCAATTCAAAGCTCAACCTAATGAAAGAACCCCATCACACCATGGCTACCCAAAAATGGAAAGGCAAGGTTGAAACCACTATCGCACCTAGCAAAACCCATGCCCATGATAGCAAAAGAACCAAATACATACATGCATGTACCATGCATTAACAAACTAGCTAGGAAATCACACATGCAACCTCTTACCTGCAAGCCTTCCTGTTGAAGCTGCTTGATGCAACTTTTCCTTGTTTTCCCTTACTTTCCTTGTCCTTCCTTTGCTTGTTTGCTTTCCTTTGCTTGTTTGCTTTCTTTCTCCTCTTGGTACTCTTCTTCCTCTTTCTCACTTGATCCAAGCTAAAACTAAAAAAGGTTGTGAATTGATCCTCCAAAGCCTTTTTATCATTAATGCCTCTATTTTCTTCATTTTCTTCTATTTTCCTTAAATTATCCTCTCATGCAAACCTATGATCTTTCATTTCTCTTTTCTCCTATTTTCCTTTATTTTCATAAATAAATTCCAATTAATGCCTCTTTGCCAATTTCCTTAGCCATAATAAATTGAAGTGAACACCCACCAGGATGTTTTCCCAACATTTAGTTTGGAATACGTGTCCCATGACCTTGGTCTTATTTTTCCTTTATTAACTTTATTACATGAAATTTTAACTCGGGTTGTTACAGATCCCTCCCCTTAGGGGAACACTATCCTCGATGTTCTATGAAACCTATAACCAACAAACTGCAAAGAACCAAAAACATACTACCTATAGAGATTTATAACTTAGCTCGACGTAGTATTTACAATGAACACTACTGAAAACATGAGAATAATACAATTTACTAGAGATTTATAACACAACTCATTACATTATTTACAATAACATCCACATATACTTATGCACATTTGCTTCAACCATCAAATAAACATACTATTCCTGGAGCTTTATAAATCTAGCTCGATACAATATTCAAAATAATATACACATATATACATATGCACATTCTCTCAACCAACAAATAAAAGGATTCAATGTTTGCATCCGCAACAAGGGAGTCCAAAGGCTCACACCTCCACCCTCATGTAGTACCATGATTCACCTCCTTTCTAGGAAGTCTAGAATCCACTTCCAAAGTCAAACCTGCTTCCTATGTTCAGCACTATATGTCCCATGAGTGAACAATTACCAACTCATTTTTCTAGGGAACACTCCCAATGTGCATATGATTCCATCTGGAAATGCTAATGACCAAAACAAATCCATCCTATGACCTTCCCTTCTTTGTTATATAGTCCCTCGAGAAATCGGTCACCCCCTTTCATGCAGTCACTCACCTTCCAAGTTCCTTGACATCCCCTTTCTCGGGTGATCCATCCCTTAGCAAGGTTTCCTCGCATCGAAATATCCAAAAACCAAGGCATATCCCTACCTCAAAACCATCATATCAGTCATAACATGCTCATGGAAATCAATGGACACTATTGGGTACCAATGTCCCACAATGACCCTTCTCTTGAAGTGCTTTAGCAACATACTCCTCCCTATTCCATTTCCTTTTGTTGTTGTTGCTAATTCTTGCAGTCAGTTTCAACCATCCAAACTAGCATTTCCAACCACCCAAATCTGGGAATTTTCCATGCTTTCCTATACCAATCACATAATTTCCATTAGATTAAAAAAGAATTGAAATTAATTCAAATCATACCTCATTGGTAGCCCATCAATAAGGTACGCCTGCAATTCTATTTACTTCCTATCACAACAAGTGAAACTAACTCTTTGATGAAATCAACATGTATAAACATATCACATTTGGTTAGCTCAAAACTCAACCATCATAAATCATAATCATAAATTACATGTAATCATCATATGTCAAAGTCATAGATCACATGCATAATTATAACTTAAATAAAGTATTAATACCTATCTTTCAATTAGTTCTTTGTTTCTACCTTTGTCCTTTGTTCTTTGTCCTTTCCATACACACGTAGGAGTAGTTGCTAAACCTAGCAAGTAGATATTTCCTTCTCCTCTTCAATCACATATACATACACATAGTGTACATCACATGTATACACCGCACACAACGCATAACACCACACAATACATACACCTACACCCGGTGTAAAACACAACACATACACCTACACCAAGTGTACAACGCCACACAATACATACACCTACACTCGGTGTACATCAAAAGACATACACCTATACCCGGTGTACAACAAAATATAAAACATATACGTACA
The DNA here is from genome assembly GCA_000404065.3 of Pinus taeda. Classification (NCBI taxonomy): domain Eukaryota; kingdom Viridiplantae; phylum Streptophyta; class Pinopsida; order Pinales; family Pinaceae; genus Pinus; species Pinus taeda. The sequence continues at coordinate 95,765 of APFE031396019.1, read as the reverse complement.
TAGAGTACAACATGGCGAATACACATGTCACGATACAACAACTACACAATACACGTAAGACGGTACCACATGTACACAACACAACATGTACGACATGCACACAATACAACATGTACAACACATACACAATACCACCTATATACAGCACCACCTTCACAATGTGTATACAACACCACGTGTACATGACACCACCTGCATAATGTATACACAGTACCACCTGCACAACATGTGCACAACACCACCTACACAATGTGTACACAACATCATTTGCACAACATATACATAACACCACATGTACAACATGTACACAACATCACATGCACAGAACGCCACATGTACAACATGTACACAACACCACATGTACACATCACCACATGTACAACATGTGCACAACACACACCTACACAACACCATATGCAAAACGTGTACACCGCACCACATGTACATAATACCACATGCACAACAGGTACACTGCACCACATGTATATAGAATGGCATGTTAGAAAAAATTAAGAGTGCAGAGAGATATCGCACACGCACAAATCACACTTCATTATCACTTTATAGAATATAAAACACTGAATTTGACACATATGGATCATGACTACAAATCATACATAGGAAACAACAAGTTCTAGATTGACACTTGGGAACTCTCAATGACAAGTCATGACAACACATGGAAGCATTACTTCCAATACCATCCCTTAATGCTTACATGGAAAACGTTGAAAACATGTATTACAACAACAAGGATAATCTATGTATAACTGGTCTTCATCAACACTCACATCCACTTTGGAATCTCACAAACACTGCTCTTTCACCACCACATCTTCAAGCTATCATTTGACCTCCATTTAAAACATAACCACCTCTAACCATCTTTGATGAACATTGCAAGATCAACAATATTGACACCTTAGCTTGTCTGGGCTTCCACGATAAGAATCGTTAAGTAATGAACCATCCTATGGACCAACCACCATCTGTCAGTTATTTTTCTTTCGGTTATCCATTAGTTGCTAGGATGGAGGTTTGAAAACTAAATGTGTTGAAACTTTGATCAAACAACCTTACCTTACTAACCCACGAGAATGGATGTTTTGGACACTAGGACTTAGTTTAAGAACCACCAACCCTTTTTATTACCAGAATTGAAAGAAATAGAAAAATACTTCAACTCACACCACAAACACACAATCAATACTATAAAGTAAAGAAATCATCCAAGCCCATATTTGTGCAGTTGTAAAACAGCCAACATCCTCCCAAGATCTTGTCCACTTTGATTGATCTAGAGATAAAAAAAATATGCTAAAAAATCAAAGTGTTTGGAATCTCTTGAAACTAGCATCAATTCGTAGTGTTCATTGTCTTGATTCCAACGATGCATGAATCACCTCAATATGACATTGTATGAAGAAGTTATGGCGTTATGAAGTTATTGATCAACAACTAAAAAGTCAATATCAGGGTTGACTAGGTTATTGACTAGGCAGTCCGTACAATTGATGCCATTAGCTGACTGTGTAGGGTACGGTTGGTAGAGGACCAATCAATTCTTGACACGTGACATCTTTGTACAAGTGCATTTGGCGCGTTCTGGTTGGTTCGTGTGGTTTTGAGGTGGCCCAATCAAAGGTTGCCATGTGGCCCAATGAGAGGGCACCACATGGCACCCCATGGTTGGCCAAATTTTTTATATATAGGCCCGAAGGCCTCGACAGAATTCGACCCCTTGATCTGTAGTGCAACAACTCTGTGCCCTACCATCACACCACAACTTTGGTTCTTAATCCATATGGTTAGCGGGTTACATTTGAAGTGGTAAAGTTTCAATGTTGGCAAGAGGGGTCGGGTGGTTAGCCCCGACCCCAAGTTATAGTGTATACCCACATGACCACACAGAGGCGCTTGGCGAAGAGGGAGGGGATGTAAGTCCTGGCCCATGGTCACGACTAGCCAATAAGACCATCGGTGCCGTGAAGGGGAGTTGGGAAAATTCAGAGCTCTGAACCTAGGCATATGTGAGCCAGTTTAACTCTAGGCAGAGAGTTAGCGGGAGGGGTGGGGTGGTTAGGCCCTGGACCCCGACCACGTTGCTACCCACATGACCCAGATGGAGGCCTAGCTGGTGGGGGTGGAACGTTGGCCCCTGCTCCCAGCCATATGCCATGATGTGACCACATGTCGATGGAACGAGAGTTAAACAGACGGGGTAGGGAGTTGGCCTCATCCCCCAGCCCTATGGATGCCACATGAACCTGATCTGGCGCATAGGGGTTATTGGAAAATTTAACGAGGAAACAAATGCACTTTTTGCGATGGGAATCTCATCGATCCCAAGCGAATTATCATTCAATGGACTATGTAATGGGAGAAATCATCACGCAGTTAGTAGGTTTGGCCAAATTGGAGGACAGATAACAAAGCTTATCTTATAGAAGCATATCTTTCTCAATTTTTAACCTTTTTGAGCTTAAGAAAATCCTAGATGGGGGTTTTTGAGCATCCTGGACTCAGTGGTAGCCTCAAATTTTTTATCTAAGCACTTTATGATGGAATTTTTGTAGAATGAAGTCTTTTAGTGCTAGAGGTAGAGACAAATTTGAAGTAGTATGGAGGCATATTTGAGCATGGAGAGAGCCTCGTTAGAGATTTTCCAACCTTCTAGTTTCATGTGTAAAAGTTGTTACTTCGATACAAAAACTCTTTTAAGCCTTTTCTCAATGTGTTAAGGAGCGAAGCCATTTTTAACTCTTCATTATGAAGGAGTTACATGTTTATGCTTTTGATTTTAGGTGGAATACAAGGATATATTGTGTGAGAGTCCTTTTTATGTATACATTTTCATAACTTGTTGTAGGGATTCATCTTTCTAAGTGAGAATTCTTTGTAAGAGAATGTTTCTTTGTAGGGGAAACAAGTCACTCTATTGTCAACAAGTTGTACGTACAACTTTTACTGCTGAAATCAATATATGGTCTAGTTGTTGGAGCAGGCCTGGAGGCGTAGTCCAAAGAAGGTAATTAGAATTTCTAGTTCTACTCCTTCAGCTATTGTTAATAACACATCTTTTGTAGCTTTTGAAAGGCATACCAAAGGTATTGGTATGAAGCTTTTAACTCGGATGGGTTATGATGGAATAGGCCTCAGATTCAATGGCTAAGGTATCACTAATCCTATCGAGGTGAAAGGATGACCACTATATGAAGGATTGGGTTATGGTCATGGAGAAATTAGAGAGTTCTCTAAAATTGTTGAGGCAAAGAAATATTCAAGTGATAATATGTCACACCATGATGGTGGCGATAATGACAGATTGTCTCCAAAAAGAGATGAATGTTCCAAAGGATATGTGAAGTCCAGTCCTTCTCGTCAAAGTCACAACCCAAAGGATAGGTAGTGTCATGGGAATTTTAGAAATTTTGGTGATTTTGATTATTTATGGGAAACATGTTCTTGCACATTTTGTGATGTAGCTGACCATTGTGTGACTGAGTGTGAGCAATGTAATGAGATGGTCAAGAAAATGGATCAAATCCTTGGGAAAAGGCATGAGGAACTTCTCACAAGTATGAATAATTTCTTTTCGAAGGGAAAGAAAAAGAATTTTTGTACCCATTATAGCATAAATGGGCACCAGATTGAAAAGTGTTGGAAACTTCATCCAGAACTTCTTCCCGAGAAGGAAAAAGAGGTCAAACGATCCCTTGCAAGGAAAGTGATAGATGGAAAAGTCGAAATTGATGTAATTCCTAAAGCAGCCTTTGAGTAGAGAGGGTGTAGAAAGAGAACCCATAGACCTAGGATAGGCAAAGAATGGGTAGACTATCTTGTACAATTTTCTTGCTATGTAAAATTGTAAATACTTGTTGTATATTCCCATTTGGGTACTTAGTAAAGTGAAGTAATGTACAATCATTTATTCGAAACAAATGTGTTTTTTGTGGCATATGTTATGTTATATTGACTTGATGATAATTTAAATTGAATGGGACTTTTTGGATGAGAATTTGTATTTCATCCAGTATGTCTACATTGGTGTCAATCACTCACTTATACAAGTATTTCGATGTGAAGCTTGTTTGTGAATTTGATATTTTGTAAAGATTATGCAGAAGATGACCATGATTATGTGGAAAAGGTTAAGAATGTCATTGAACAAATGCAACAAGTGCATCTAAGAGTACAAGTGTAGCTTGAGGACAATAAAGAAAAAGTATGAATCAGTGCATGGAAAGCATTAAGTTTTTTATGATTTTGAGGTGGAAAATCAAGTTTGTATTCAACAAAGAGAAAATTCAAGGTGAAGTTTGTTTGAACCTAAGAAAGATGGTTTTGGAGAGAATGTTCAGATTCCATCCATCAAACTTTTTGTTCGTGCATGTTTAAGAGAATTGCAACAAACCCCAATTCTTGAGTGGAAGATAAGGACTTCATGCAGAGGCAAGGTGGAGTACCTTGATTGGATCTCTAAGGAACCAATTCAAACAAAACAAGAAGGATTGAGATTGATAAAGTTAATAAGTTCTTTCCTCACTTATTTACTGATTCAAGATAGACTTTTGGAGGTTCAAAAGTTCCTAGTGGGGAGGTATGATCCGGGATAAAAAAATAGGCTAAAAAATGAGAGTGCTTGGAATCTCCTTAAGCTAGTGAGTCATAGTGTTCGTTGTCTTCATTCCAACGATGCTTGAATCACCTCAATCCGACATCATATGAAGAAGTTATGGCATTCTGAAGTTTTTGACCAACAACTAAAAAGTCAACATCAGGGTTGACTAGGTTTCCGACTGGGAAGTCCATACAATTGACGTCATCAGTTGCTTATGTAGGGTAGATTTGGTAGAGGAACAATTAGGTATTGACTCATGGCATCTTCGTACAAGTGAATTTGGTGTGTTTTGGGTTGTTTGTGTGGTTTTGAGGTGGCCTAATGAGAGGGTGCCACGTGGAACCCTGTGGTTGGCCAAATTTTTTATATATAGGCCCGAAGGCCTCGACAGGGTTTGACCCCTCGACTTGTAGTGAAACAACTACGCGACCTACCTTCACACCATAACTTTTGTTCTTAACCCATATGGTTGGCGAGTTACATTTGAAGTGGTAAATTTTCGGCATTGGGAGGAGGGGTTGGGTGGTTAGCCCTAGCCCCAGGTCACAGTGTATACCCACACGACCATGCAGAGGCAGTTAGAGGGGAGGGAGAGGCTGTAATCCCTGGCCCATTATCATGAATGACCCACAGGACTATCGGCGCCACGAAGGGGAGCTGGGTGGAGTTGGAGCTCTGTCCCTGGGCATATGGGAGCCCATGTAACTGTAGGAAAAGAGTTAGTAGGAGGGATGGGGAGGTTAGGCCCTAGTCCCCAACCACATTGTTACCCACTCGATCACAGGTAGAGGCCTAGCCAATGGGGATAGGAAGTTCGCCCCCTGCCCCCGGTTGCATGCCACGATGTGACCACATGATGTCAAAACAAGAGTTAAACCGATGAGGCAAGTAGTTGGCCCCAACCTCCGACCCTATGGGCTCCATGTGACCCTGATTTCGGCACATAGAGGTTATTGGAAAATTTAATGCGGCAACAAATTACACTTTTTTTAGTGGGAATATGACCAGCCCCGAGTGAAATTATCGCCCAATGGACTATGTAAAGGGTGAAATAGTCACACAGTTAGCAGGTTTGGCCAAATTGCAAGACAGATAGTAGACATTGGCTTGGAGAAGCATATCATGCTCAATTTTTAACCTTTTTTAGCTCAAGAAGAGCCTAGATAGGGGTTTTTGGGCATCCTGGACTCAATGGCAGCCTTAGTTTTCTTACTTGAGCACTTTATGATGGATTTTTTTTTTTTTTTTTTTTTTTTTTTTTTTTTTTTTTTTGCAGAATCAAGTCTTTTAGTGCTATAGGAAAAGACAAATTTGAGGTAGTATGAAGGCATATTTGATCATGGAGAGAGCCTACTTAGAGGTTTTCTAGCCTTCCAGTTTCATCTACAACAATTGTCACTTCGATAGAGCAACTCTTTTTAGTATTTTCTTAATGTGTTAAGGAGAGAAGCCCTTTTTAACTCTTCATGGTGAAGGAGTTGCATGCTTATGATTTTGATTTTAGGTGGAGTGCAAGGACCTATTATGTGAGAGTCATTTTTATGTTGACATTTTCATGACTTGTTGTAGGGAGTCATCTTTCTAAGTGAGAATTCTTTGTAGGAGAAACAAGCCACTCTAATGTCAACAAGTTGTATGTACTCATTTTGTTGCTAAAATCAATATATGGTATAACTGTTGGGGCATGCCCAAAGACATATCCTGGGGGGGTGAACTACATCATCAAACTTTGGTTTATTCTCTTCATTATCATCTTGAGTAGCATGTGAATTTGTTTCTCTTTTAAGTTCATGTGAAAAATTAACTCACCATATTGAAGTGGTCATGAAACTTATTTTACCTTTGAAGGCCCATTTTGTTAACTTGCAAAGTGTCAGAGGACAGTCGGTTTTGATAAGAGGAGCTTTCCTCCATTTTTAGATCATTGATCTTTCATATTTCCTCCATGCAAGCAATGGATTATTAGTTGGGATTCAAACTCATGCTCTCGACAAAACTTTGTTGGAACCCTACTCTTCTTACACTCATAAGAACAACACACCTTTACATTGATCTATTCTCCTTACACTCATATCTATAGATCTACACATACAAGATCACAAAAAATATCAAAATCTAACATAATAGAATATTCTATGCATGCATTATTACCATTTCTAAAAATGCATGATCACAACCCCTCTCTTGAGAGATTTAGGGTTGAATACGCTGATACCATGTCAGAAAAAATTGAGAGTGCAGAGAGAGATTGCACACACACAAATCACACTTCATTATCACTTTATTGATCACAATAGTTACAAATATATAGAACGTAAAACACTGAATTTGACACATCTCGATCATGACTACAACTGATCCATAGGAAATGACAACTTCTATATTGACACATGGGAACTCTCAATGACAACTCATGAAAACACATGGAAGCCTTACTACCAATACCACATATACAACTTGTACAAAACACCATATGCACACAACACCGCATGTACACAACACCATAGGTACAACATGTACAATAGCAGTACTACACATTCAAAGACCACACTGACTCTACCCAGAAACCTTTCTTCTAGTGTCTTTCCATGATCCATGCTTGTCTCAACGTACCACAAATCACACTACTTTCATTTAGTTGATGTATCCCTCAGCATAGCTTGTTAATAACATAAACATAGGCATCGTATAAACACATAGTATCAATTCATACCCATATGATGCTAACCTCATAGATCTATCATGTCTATTCTTCCCACTTTATACTAGGAACCTCTTCATGCCATTCACTTGCATAAGCAATCATTCGTCCACAAGCATGATCCCTAGTGATCCTATTAGACAACGACATACATAATACATATATACATATAAACATTAGCATAAAACAATCTTGATCCCTGACAACCCTGTCAGATAATGACATACATACATACATACATACATGTATACATATATAAACATTAGCATAATCATGATCACAACATAATTACTAGATATTGTAAGGTAAAGGTTAAGAGAACTCCCTTTATTCATGCACAACATGCACAAAATTGAGAACAACAATTCCCAACATAGCCAAGGCATCTGACACCTCAAATCCATTTACTTTACCTTTCATGTTAGCTTTCTCATGACTATCCTCCCATGCCCATTTATCCAAATGGACCCAACCGATCCAACTGATTTTCATATTATTGCCTTTAGTTCACCTTTACTCATGCACTGGCCTTCATCCAAGTCTTGCATTCCCTGTTAGGTACCACAAAGCTATCCCTATGCTCCATTAAATTTCCCTTTTCCCAACCAATTTCCAAGAACCTCAAAACATAAAAGGAAAGAAAAAGAAACAAATAAGAAGAAAAACCATGGAAAACCAATAGCAATATGACACCATAAACAAAGTGGCATGGCCATGCACTAGACATAAACAAAAATTCAAATCAAGCACAAAAAAAAAATCACAAAGCACCAAAAGAACAAAACTAGAAACAAACACCATGACTTAATCCCCATGGGTTGCTAATGCTTCATGGGTTCCCAATGCTTCCATGGGAGCTACATGACACCCAAGAGCTAAACAACCACTCTCAGTGCCCAAATCCCGAGCTAAAATTCCTTTTTTCTAACCTAGGCTCCCAAACGCATGCATGACAAGGCCTCCATGCAGTTGCGGGCCTCCAACCACATGCATAAGCCTACTAGGTAGTGATTGTGACTTAAACTCTTCAGTTCAAAGGGTGCAGTCCCTCATTCTGAATCTAAATTCTAGGTCAGCCTCCAAACCACTGCCCATAAGTTAGTGAGTCTCTTTCCAAAATGATAAATAACATCAGGAAAAAGTCATTCTTATAAAACTTGATCAAAGACTTGACCTATTACTAGGCCTAACCATGACAACCATTTCGACAAACATATTTAGAACATGTAATCTACAGGCTATAAATACATATATGAACTTATAGGTATGATACTTATATGAGAATCATCAAGAAGGTATAATGCTCTATCTTAATAGTTGCAATAACTTCATTAACCATTCATCATCTAATCAAAACATGTCAAGGGCCATAACTAGAACCTGTTATGAAACCATGTTTATAACCAACATATAACAAGAATAATAACCATGATAGAACAACCATCAAAGCCACATAATAATAAGTAAAATTACTCATGAAATACAAGAGGAAAGGAACTCTTATTAAAATATGCAAAATCCAACCAAGTCGGGGACTTCGACGTACCACCCGACCATAGATTGAGCTGAACCAAATATTTCTTTTAGGAAATCACCCCTGTACCATATTCCAAGCATGAATATGGGACTCAAGACAAAACAAATAGGGATTCCAGGAGATTAAACCACCTCCACCCTCAGAGTTTACCACAATCCTGCCAAAACTAGTCAAGGGATTCCTAGGCCCAGAAAAGCACATAAACAACTAGGGTTTACAACAATCCCACCAAAATTGGTCAAGGGATTCCTAGGTTTGAACAAGTACATAAACAACTTGGCTTTACACAGTCCTGCCAAAACCGGCCAGGGATTACTAAGCCCAAAACAAGCTTGGATGCATCAGACTTTCTTCACCAATACCTTGAGGAATTTTCTTGTCTCCACCCTCAGGCTTTACCGCAATCCGGCCAAAATTAGTCAAGGGATTCCTAGGCCCTTGGGAATTTTCCTAAGACCACCTCACCTAGTTCCAAAACCATCTGGAAATCCAAAGCTCAACTGAATGAAAGAAACCCATCACACCATGGCTATCCAGAAATGTGAAGGCAATATTGAAACCACTGTCACACTTGGAAAAACCCATTCCCGTGACAAAAAAAGAACCAAATACATACAAGCATGTACCATGAATTCACAAACCAACTAGGAAATCACACATGCAACTTGTTACCTGCAAGTCTTCCTACTAAATTTGCTTGATCCAACTTTTCCTTGCTTTTCCCTTGCTTTCCTTATCTTTCCTTTGCCCTCCTTTGCTTGCTTTCTACTCTTGGTGCTCTTCTTCCTTTTTCTCACTTGATCCAAGCCAAAATTGAAAAAAGTTGTGAATTGATCCTGCAAAGCCTTTTTATTACCAAGGCCTCTATTTTCTTCATTTTCCTCTATTTTCCTTCAATTTTCCTCTCATGCAAGCTTGTAACATTTCATCTCCCTTTTCTCCTATTTTCCTTTATTTTCATAAATAAATACCAATTAATGCCTCTTTTCCTTTCCAAAGCCTTTTCCAATGCCTTTTCCAATTTCCTTAGCCATAATAAATCAAAGTGAACACCCACTAGGATGTTTTTCCCAACATTAAACTTGGAATACATGTCCCATAACCTTGGTCTTATTTTGCTTTTATTAGCTTTATTACATGAACTTTTAAGTCGTGGTTGTTACAGGGGTTCCCAATTGTTTATTCAAAGAATCAAGGGGTTTAAGATGAGGTCGTTAAATATCTCCACTTTTATTTTAATTGGTGATATTCAGGTTGAGTAGATGATAATATAGGCACATATTAGGCGATCATTTTCTGGGTTTTTGATTACTAAGAACATTTCCATATCTCACCTTATTTTTGTGGATGATGTGCTTATTATCAGGAGGATTTCCATCTACAAATGGAAATATTTACACCTTATTGTTTTCTCATTCTCAGATGCTTCAAGGCTCTTCATGAGTAATTCAAAATCCTTATTGATTTCTATAGCACTGGATATGGTCATGGTTTCAAAGATTGCAAATATAATTGGGGTGGATTCGACTTTAGTGGATATAGGCTTAAAATACCTTGGTTTCCATTTGAAGCCAAATGAATATGTGATTGGTGATTAGAGTTGGTTAATTGATAAATTTGAACATCACTTATCTTCCTAGGCACATAAATGGCTGACTATTGGGGATAGATTGGTGCTTGTTTAGAAAGTCATGCAAAGTATTACGATGTATTGGATGAACCTTTATTTGTTTCCCAAAAATATCATCAAGTGCATCAATACTTTCATCTCTGAATTTATCTGGGCAGGTTCTAGTGACATAAAAAAGATACATCTTGTTAGATTAGAGGAATTTTGTTTGTGGATTGAGGATGGAGGTTGGGGCATAAAGATCATTAAGAAGTTTGGTTGGGAAATTTTGGTTAAGAGTTTATGGCGTTCACTAAATGGTAATGCCTTTTGACATCAAATTATAAAGGAAAATACCTTAAAAGCAAGTTTGTTTGGGAGTGGATTAAAGAGGGGTCAACTCTTGAGTCTCCATGCTCTGTTTCATACATTTAGAACAATACAATGAAAGTTAAATAATGGTTAATAGGGAATTTAATATGGGAAATTGGATTCAGAAATATGGTGGAAATTGGTCTAGATCCAATTAGAGGATTCAATGATAATCATACTTTTCCTGTCTCACTTATTAGATACATTCATAATTTGGGAATTTATTACTTAAATTAGATCCATGTATAACATGATTCCTCCTCACTATATCCTTCTTGAATTTGCTCTCAAGAGTTAGGTTGATTTGGTGATTTGGATGTGTTATGGTATGAGCATGTCTGCAACTTATATAAGGCCAAATCATTGTATCTAAGGTATACATGTCTATCCTTAGTGCACATTTGGATAATGAGGATTGTGTGTGGTTTGGTAAAATTTGACAGTGGGTCCTACCTGTCAAGCTCAAATGCTTTGGGTGGTTATTCTGGCAAAAAAAATATTAACTTGGGATAACCTGTGTAGGTGTGGCTTCATGGGTCCATGCATGGAAGCTAATGAGAATGTAGTATCACCTTCTCCTCATATGTCCATTTGCGGTCTCCATATGGATTGGCATGATGAATATCCTAAATTTTATTGTTGATTGGAATTCCACATCTATTGAGGGTTTTTTATGAGATTAGATGAATGACCTTAAGGAATATCACACTCTCCCCCTCTACATTTTCTGGGGCATATGGGAATGTAAAATTGCACTTACTTTTTACAATACTTCACCAAATATACAATATAATCACTTGAATATTTGTTCATACTACAACGAAATTGGGCTTATGGCTTACAAGGGATTGTCGAGATGTTTTCATATATCAAATATATGGACCAGATATCTAGTGGCATTTTTTTATGGGGCGACATGGAATAATAAATGTGGCAGTGGGGCCTACATTGTCATTGAGCCAAGGCATTTTTATCATTTTTGTTGGAACAATGGGATGGGCACCAACACTCGTGCGTAGACCATTGCACTTTGGAGGGGTCCTACATTTTGTAAAATGGCTATCTAATGAGGTCATGGATATCTACAATGATTCAAAGGATTTCATTGACTAGGCTATGGAGTGATCCATTTTCGATCCTCCAATGTCATAAAATGGTTGAAAAGGATTAGGTCGTTGATCAAACTATTTAGTGGATTGAATTTTTCACACATATACTGCAGACATAATGGTGTTGTAGATGCACTATCCAAAGTGGGCCATAGGTATCTAAATGGGGAGATTATATATACTACCTACTTCCATGATGAATTTATGAGATGAAGGAAAATCAACTTCACATGAGCCTACATTATATGTTCGAGGAAAAATATTTGGCCATATTTCTATTCATAGATTTATATCATTAAGTTGTAGTGATGTCTATATGTTTCTTTTTGCCTCAAGTATTAAATTCATAACAAAGACAAAATATTATGGAATGTGAAACATGTTCATAAAGTTTTATACTTTCAAATATCTCACATGAAATAAGACATATTTTTGAAAATTCTTCCATGTGTAATAACTTATTATTAATAAAAAACTGTTGATTTTTTCTTTCTAAAAAAATCAAATTCCTATTAATTAAGTAAAATATAACTTTTTGAAATTTCAATATTAAAATTTTGAATGTTTTTAAAAATAACTTTAATGAATATTTTTTTTTCCTAAATATATTAAAATATAAATTTGAAAACCTAAAATACATGTACTTTATAAACTTTAATAATTAAACCCTACATTAAAATAATTATCCAACAAATAAATAAACCAATTTAATATATATTTAATTATAAATTTAAAATCAAATTATTTTAGCATAAAACTTAAATTACCACCCTAAATATTTATACATTAACGTGAAATTGTTTCCTTTGTAAAATGGGACAATGCATTAGTAAAAGTTAACTCTAAACAAAAGACAAACATAAGTGGGAATGTAATTATTGGACTTTCGTACGTCAATGAAAAACAAAACTATTTATAATAAATTATATTAGGGGCAAATATTATATAGTCAACCTTAGTGGGAATATAATAATTGGTTTCTTTCGTTCAAAAAACAAATTTATGATGCCAGATCAAATGTCATATAATATTATTAATGGTAAGGTGAGTTGCTTTTTAATAAAGTTATTATTGATTAAATCGTAAGGCATGACTATCGATGAAATTGATAATGATCCACCGAAAATGAAATATGGGTGTCTAGTTCAAATGATTTTGTGTATATATATTTATTTATATATATATATATATATATATATATATATATATAATATAAAAAAAGTATTGGGAAGTTGAGGGATTGATGGGCGGGGTAATTGAATTTTAGTCACTTTTGTCTTTGGTTTGTATTTTTTCTTTGCTTGATGTCATAATATTTTTTTATTAGTTGAAATTACTTTCATCATTAGTTTGTAGATGCGATCTTTGTTGCATATGGGGTCTGTGTGTTATATTGGGGTTCCTTTTCTATTGTAGTGAGTCTTGTGTCTGCTACGGGGTCTTTTATTCAGGGTTCTTTGTGTTTCTGCCAAGTTTTCATGTTGTTGTCGTCATTGGTTTTTCAAGTGATCGTGATTGTGGTTGTCTTAGTGGACATCATGATTTGGTGTGGGCCTTTGGACCTGTTCTTTTATTGCTCGGTGGCTACTCCCTTTGTTGGTGGAGGCGATAGCACTCACCATCTTACTTTTGGGGCTCCTACCTTTTCTTTTCGGAGGTTTGTGGCTGGCTCTCTATGATTCCTCTTTGGGTTTCGACCTGGAATGTCAGCGACCCATTAGGGTCTTGTATGCAGCCCTTGCACCCTTTCTTCTTTCCGATTTTTTGTTGTGGTTCGCAGACCCGTTTTGTAGCTTAATTTTCTCCCCTCGTGGTTCTTCAACGGGCCCGTGTGCCCTGTTGCTAGATTTTTCTTCATAGTTTTGCGGCCTAGGGTTTGTTTTTCATACGGTTTTTATTTTTGTTGAATATAAGCGTAGTTCCTAGTCCTCGGATGGGAATGATTTCAGGAATGCACTTGTGCATATACAAAATGTATTTTTTTTCTTCTTTGATAAATAAAATTATGCGTTATTTTTTACTTGAAAAAATAAATAAATTTACAAGTTAAATTATATATATATTATATAATATATATATATATATATATATATATATATATATATATATATATATATATTAGTTTTTTGGTACAACTCAAATGGAAATGGTCATGAAAATGAGGCGTCATGTGTGAAGAGGTTTGAGGTTCAAATCCCCCTAATTCACCTGTGTCTGCAGCGGGGGCATACATAGCCCCCTAAAAGTTATAGGAGTGCCAGTTGGAATCAACCTCGTGTCAAAGTGCCGTAAAAACATTGCTAACCATAAACGAAAAAGAACATACAACTAGAAAACTTATATGTCATTGCTAACTATAAACGAAAAAGAACATACAACTAGAAAACTTATATGTCATCGCTAACCATAAACAAAAAAGAACATATAACCAAAAAACTTATATGTCAAATGAATAAGTGAAACTTATATGTCATCGCTAACCATAAACGAAAAAGAACATACAACCAGAGAACTTATATGTCAAATGAATACGTGAAATTTACTAGAACATGATTCTCCCCTTGTCAAAGTGCCATAAAAAACATCGCTAACCATAAACGAAAAAGAACATACAACCAGAAAACTTATATGTGAAATGAATAAGTGAAATTTACTCGAACATGATTTTCCCCTTGTCAAAATGCCATAAAAACATTGCTAACCATAAACAAAAAAAACCATACAACCAGAAAACTTATATATCAAATACATAAATGAAATTACTGAAACATGATTCTCTAGTATAGATGATGTCTAAAAAATAAAAATAAATTATTATAAATATAATAATAATATAATATCATTTATTTTAAACAATTAATTAATATAAGAAATATCTAATTTAACATATTTAATAGGTACATTACCCTCTTTTGTTTTACTCTTTTTTTTAAAACCGGAATAAGTATAATTTTGTATTAAATAAATATCGAAAAAGTTTGATACATCTGTTCATCTGACAACATTTCCCTTTGTATGGGGATTCAATACATATGAGGGACTGCGTAATGTTTCAGATTTTATTATATGCCTATAAGAGTACATCTTATACAAACCATTGAGCAAAATACAAAATTTGCAACAAGCATACATTAATGCGTGCCTCGTTTTAGGTCTAGAAGTGAGCCTCCTCCTTGCCTGCTTGTAGCATTGGTCTCCATGAGATTGAGATTATGAGTATTGATTTAGTTTTGCAATGCCTCTATCTGTGTACATAATGCATCAATTTCATCCATTTGTTTGGTCAATCTTCTCTTCAATCCTTGGACTTATTCCATCAAATTGACAATATTCATACACTTTTCATCTGGTTTCATACTCATGACAAGCATATCTAGTTGCATTGCATCCATGTTCTCCCTAGTATGTTTTCCTCTCTCCTTAATTTGTAGTTGTAGTTGGTACACTTCTCTCTGCTACTAGCACCAGATTCTCGATCCTTGGTGCATGGGGTGGACCATTGTTAATACCTGGTTGATTTGGCTATCATTGGCTGGTTATGTTAATACATGCAAGCTCCTGCTTATCCTCTCTTAAACCAAGATGTCACCCAATTTTACCTAGAATATTATCTTTAGACCATCCACGAGCTTGCTCAAGGATATAATTATGTAGGGAACCACGAACCTCACATAAGATGACAGTCCTTTCGATTTCTCCACAACGATCCTTTGAGGGCTAACTCAGGTCACCAAGAAATGACTTACAACTCCTGGCTACATAATCGATAGAATTCTCACTCTCTCGTCCAGTCTGGGGACCCCAATTATTAATGAAAAATTCAATCTAAATATAAACTCTTACTTATGAGCTTGTTACACCTTTGAAGATCAACGAGACTCTCCAAATTCTTTGGCAAAGTCATCGGATTTTCTAGACCAACTGAAGTCTTGAATTGGCAATGTATGTCAATGAGCGAGACGTTGGTTTCATCATATTAGAATGCTGGCTTTTGATCCCACATGTGCCTCATGATGACTATCATGATGCTTCAATAGACTAGGATACAAATATTTCTGTGTAGGAGCTCTGCTATTAGATCATTATTTGTCCGTTGCATTGTGTGTTATATGTGGAGGTGGATTATGGAAGACCGTGGCTCCATTTTGACTCCTATGGATGTGGAAGTAATTTTTTTAATTTGTGGAAGTAATTTTTTGTGGTATTTATTCTAGTATATTTTTTATTCTTTTCATTAAGATATTGAGATGTTTATCCCTAGGTAGTGTTCTTTTGCACAAGTATTGGATGATGATGAGTGAGTCTTTTATGATTTTGTTGTTTTTCATTTCATTTTGACTCCTATGGATGTGGAAGTAATTTTTTGACTCCCATTATTGTGGAAGTAATTTTTTTGTGGTATGTCCTCTAGTATCTTTTTTATTCTTTTCATTAGGATCTCGAGATGTTTATCCCTAGGCAGTGTTCTTTTGCACAAGTATTGGATGATGATGAGCGAGTCTTTTATGATTTTGTTGTTTGTTACTTGTGAACTTTTGGTTAATGTGACTCTTTGTAACAATACATACATTAATGCTTGGCTATTTTTTTTGACCTAATCCCATGCATATTTATTGACAAGTTTCCTTTAGGGTTATACACAACTCCTCCTCCTTCCACCTTTATTTAATATGTACATTATCATTCATTGAATACATGACAATTAGATATAACACATAATAATGCCTTAAAATAGAGACATTCAAATTTGCACAAATCATTATAAATAATTAATATTTTATTGCCAATGTTCGCCAATCCTAAAATTCTAAAGGCCAAATCCATGTACTTTGTAACAATCAAATTTATGTCAACCATCATATGCACTCATAAGAAAATTTGAAGTGAAAGCTAGCATAACAAAGCCCCACACAATGTTTCTAGAGAAGATATTGAAGAAAGTTGAGTTGTTCTTATGGATCCTTGAGTGTGATGTTGCCTTTAATCCTCTAAAATAAATATTGCAAAGTACCTTCATCTTGGTGTTTCTTCATTGGAAAGTAGAATTCCATGTACATGCAAATTCTTTTGAGGTAGCATCAAAAGCAATTTTTGTGTAACTAGGAAAAAGACATTTGGATCACCCTATATATTTTACAAGTGGAAAGATTTCATGAGCTTAGCACAATTACACTACCATAGAATGTGAATGACTTGCTATGGAACTTTAGGCACTACCTTCTAGGAGGATACTTTATGTTTTATATGCAACACCTACATTGAAATATTGGTCATATTAGCAAGTTGTTTCTCTTATTTCAAGAATTCTCATTTCAAGTTGTGCTCAAACCTAGTAAGCGTAATGCATGGCTCAATCACCTTTCTAGGCTTGAGTTAGGAGAATCAACTGGTGCATTGGATGAGAAACTTCTAGATGCATATTTGTTCAAATTAGAAGATGTCCCTAACTATTTAGTAGATATTGCTTTGTTTTTAATTGTTGGTGCTAATCCTAAAGATTATTCCACAACTTAGAAGTGTCACTTAGTGGTTACAGTTGTAGATTATCAATTAATCACAAGACACCTATATAAATTGGGGATTAATGATATTTTTTGTGGTTTGACCATGCAATGTGTAGGAATTCCATTAAGGAGTTACAAGAGCGCATGTTGGACGACAAGCAATAGATCACAAGGTTTTAAAGATTGGTCTTTAGTGGCCAACTATATTTAAGGATTCTAAGGAGTATGCTAGAACTTATGATGTCTACTAGCGAGTAGGTAGTCCTTCTAGGAGAGATAAACTACCTTTGAATCTAGTAGGGGCTCTACAAACTTTTGAAAAATGGTTTGTTGACTTTGTTGGACCTATTAGCCCTCTTTCTTGTCATTCAAAAGATCAATATATTATTACCACAACTAATTATCTCACAAAATGGGTAGAAGTTATGCTTACAAAATATTCATTAGAGTAAATTCTAGGTAAAATATGGGCCCCAAAACAAAATGTGCTATCAACATAAACTTTAAAAGAACCAATAAGATTCAAGATGATGGTGTCAACCATAAGGGTCAATAATTTTGAAGGGAAGAAAAAAAAACTATTTTTTATTTTATTTTTATCTTGTTTTTGACTTATCTCCTTATAGGTTTATTGAAATTTTAGGTGTAGTAAACTATTTATCCCGGGAGTGCCTACACTTGAAATTTGAGTAAATCTATAAGGAGATAAGTCAAAAATACAACAAAATAGTAGTTTTTTAATATTATTTCAACTATTATTTTCCTTAGGAGGCCTATTATAGACCTCAAAATTTCTCTCATGGTTTTACTAGTACTACAAATGTAATCATTTTTTGGAATATTATCACAAGATTTGGTTTCCGGAGGATTTTGACCAATGATCGATGTAGGCACTTTGTTAGCACCACTATAACTACCTTGACCAAATAATTTCTTATCTAGTATCATAAAAGCAACCCCTATCATCATTAAGGTAATGGGACGATTGAAGCTTCTAGTGATATTTTGGGGAAGCATTTTGTTGACAGGCCAAAAATGTACCACCTATGTTAAGGGGATATCCCTAGTGCACAATCCCAATTAGACCTTACTTTTTTTGGAATAGAAGTCCCATCTAGTATATGGGCTCGACTGCCACCATGTTTGTTTGAGAATGGTTTTGGATGAGATGAGAAAGAGTAAAGAAGATCAATAAACTTCTGACATAACACAAGTTAGAGTAGTTTTATGAAATACTTTAAGAACAAGATATAAAGAATATATCAAAAGCTAAAGAAAAGGGACATGAATCTTAAAGAAAGATTGTAAGAAAACTTCAATTAAGATGCATGAATACAAAATAAATATAGGTTATCAATTTTGAATTAGTTCTCAACTAACAACGTTCATGAAAGCATAAATCAACAAACAATCTCAACAAAGTTGTGAGTCTCAAATCAACGAAAGAGTTCATTAATTCTCAACACATGAATAATAATCACATACCATTCAATCACTACAAGGTAAGTCTTACAATGCTCAACAAGATATGATTGAACTTGCTTGCCAAGGCTCAAATAGCTTCTCAAAATTAGTTGAAATATTCAATACACCATTGCACTAAGAATTCATGAGATCCAATAGGAGAAATACAAAATTGTCACTTGATCTCTCAAAAGTATGTACTAGCCTTGTTCTCAAAGTACTCCAAGAGTCCAAAAACGAAAGTCCCTTCTAACTAGCCATGAGGGTATATTTATACAAAAAGGGGTGAATTTTCAACTCCCATGACCTTTCATCTTCCCTCATGACTTTTCATCTCATATATGAATTTTCCTTTTCTAGTTTATTTCTAATTAAAAATTACATCATTTACAAATTAGATGAAAGATGAAAAATAATTTTTTTTTTTTCATGGTGCTAATATTAAGATGGCCAAATGAGGATCCTAAATCTTTAGTTCTCATGTCATGTATGTGTGCCATGCTTTATACTCAGAGGCAAGAGATCAAACTTTTCTTGATAATATCCTATTAGATCTAATTTCACACTGGAGACTGTTTGGAAGTATAGTCTTCTCGAATGTTTGTATTTGACTCAAAAGTACATAGAGCATGGTATGGAGCTTTGTAATATCCATAATATGATGTGAAATTTCCTCTTTTGTGGGATCCAAATCTTCCTGTGTAGTAGCACGTTTCATTGCATTTATCCTTTCTAGATTTTCTTGATGAATTTCTTGTTAAGGTCTCATTTCTCCTAGTGCACTGATGGATGCTATTCTAAAAGAGTTAAACAAGGACTCCAATGCACTATGAAGAGGCTGATACATGTTCAATATTATAGACACATCTCTTCCTTTCTTTTCATGTCATTGCAAAATGATTCTAGCCTTTTCATTATCTCGGTTTGCACCCATCCTATATTTTATTACAAAATCTACAAATGAATTAGGTTATTTAGAGCTTCATCCATACATGTGATCAATTATTATTAAGGCATGTTCTACCAACGCCCCTTTTTTTTGAGTTCTCTTTGAGTTTATGCTAGTGTAACTGCCATCTTATGGAGGATGATCATTTGTCTATAAACTTGTCTCATGGATCTTTCCACCACTCATATCTCCTTGAAAGTAGTTGCTTGGAAGTCTCCTTTGTGGGAAATTGTGTCTAATAGTTCTTGGATCTTTTCATTTAACTGATCATTCTACCATTTTGTTGTGGACGAGTTGTCTTTTAACTCATTCACTTCATTTACTAAATGTCCCATGTTCTTCTCAGTAGCAACAAAGAATGAAGATCCAGTGGAAGCTAATGGCTTCCATCACTATGTGCCGCTTCGTAGTGAATGATATTGGTTTTCCTGGATGTCTTGCTAGGCACTTTCACCTCTCTTGAGATATTATGTTCTTCAAATGATCAAATCTAAAACTTGAGAGATCCAATACTCAATCTTCTTCTTCTTCTTCAAACATGACTCCCATTTCTCCAAGTGGGATATGTCCACTAGTGATAGGTGTGGGACGAACCACATCCAGATTAGGTAGTATGATATCTACTTTCTCTTTTTCTAGCTCATTTACTTTGGCATCTTCTAGTTCCTTTTCTACTATCTCTTTGGCTATCCTTTCTTCTTCAATTTTCCTAGCCAATTCTTCGTCTTCCTTTTCCTTAATCTCCTCCTCTTTTTTTTCTCTTTGATTCCTCTTCCGTTTTATTGATTTCATCTTATTTTATTTATGTTTTCTCTTCATTTTTCTTCCTTGCATACTCTATCTTTTGCTTTCTTACTTCCTCTTTCTTTTGATTTTCTACTTCTTATTTTCTTTTGGCTACCTTCTCCTCTTCTTTATATTGGGCTGCATCTTCTTCTACTTTCTTTTTGGTTGCCTCTTCTTCTTATTTTGTTTTATCTTCTTCCTCCTTTGCTTTTATTTTGGCTTTTTCAAATTTTTGTTTCTTTATCCTTTCCTTCTTTGCAACTTCTTGTTCTTGCTTCCTCTTTAATGCAACTCTCTTCCCTTTTGTATCTATACTTTGTGAATATTCTTCTTTGGTTGTTTCTAGGTTATTAGTAGGATTAGAGGGGTCAATTCCCAGGGCAACCTCAACTGCTTTGGTAGTATTGAAGATATTTTTAGCTTTATCTTCATTTGTGTTGATACTTGGAGTATATGACCAACCATACTTAATTGACTTGCAACACTGGGTGGAAATACCTCTTGAATCATACCTGTAGAAGCTGAGTTCACCAAACCTGAAAAGTTTTAATTTCTTTGCTTATTCTTCTACCTCTTTGAAAAATCTTCATACAATAAGCTCATATACACAAAGGTAAGATAGGCCATGGAGTTTTCTTCACCCTTACCAACGTGGTAGTAAATCTTATATTAAGATGATATACCACCTATTGTAATACTATTTTCTTAGTGACAAACAAAGTCAACTGATGAGAGGGTTTATAGGCTCCAAATAATCTTATGTGCATTACATCCCCAAGAGTAAACCAATCAACAACATCTTGTAATGATATCCTTGCTCTGTCTGACATGCAGGGTTGTTCTACATCAAAGAGATTCTAGTATACCGAGGAGATAAAATGCTCAGTAATGTGATCATACATTCCCCTGTATCATGTATCCCACAAATTCTTGCAGTAAATGTGTATGGGTGGAACCTTTGGAGAAAAGTTCCACTTTTGATCTAATGCCTCATATTTACATCTTTCACATATGACATCTAGTAAGTATGATGCCATAAAGAATTATCAAAGTTCTACTCCAAATAATTGCTTTTCTCTTTTAACATTGGCCTTTATTGATGATGATAGGATGCTAACCCAATTGAAAATAGTTCCTTCAAGGACACATGTGTACATCATAGACACCCAATCATCTTCAAATAAATTTTCATATGGTATCCCATATATCCTACAACACATGGCTGCCAACATCTGATACGCTTCACTTAGCATCTTATTTTTATAAATATCATTGGCTCGAAATATGAACTTGCCAGGCTCCTTCCACCAAGATTTAAGGATGTCCATTGTTTTCTTAGAGAAGTTACAATACCATTTTGAACTATGAACTAAACGTTGTTTCAACATCTTATAATACTAAAAAATAGCAGGTCATGTGAAAGCTGTTATTGTGACACCATGGACATTCCTTATTGTCATCTCCTTTTCATTAGTCCACTAAATGACCCATTCAATAGCCTCAACACATGACAAAATGGGTGGAGGTGACCTTATCTTATGGAACCATGAATTCCTGATATTAATGTATACTTCACGGTCTTCCTCCTCCTTACGTATCTCTTTCCTCGATAATGCTTGATATATTTATGCCCACATTATATGTATTGATTTATCTACATAATAGTAAGTATCAGCATAGATCGGCACTCTGAAAAAGGAACTTTCCACAACCCCTTTGATACTACTTTCATCTATATCCGTGCTAGGTTTCCTTCTGGTTAGTGGAGCCATATCTTCTGTTGACAAGGAGATGATGAAACAATAAAAATCAACTATACCTGGCATTTCAAATATATTCATGGAAACATAAAATTTTAGGAAAAATTAAAAGACCATTCACTGTTTATCGTGTGTAGCAGACTGTGAAATTACAATGTAAAAAGAATTAGCTCAAATTGCAAAGACAGGTTGTGATAAGGGAAGGTGGCGTGATCTGAAAAGATAGTGTGCGCTAAGGGTTAGCATTGTCACAAGAAAGGTTTATGGGATCTGATGAAAGGAAATAGTAATATCTGTTGTGCAGTCACAGCTAACATAGTCATAATGTGGCAAGGAAAAGAAAAAATGTTATTAGATGCGGAAAGGATAAGTCATGAAAATGCATGGTTTGGTTGCACAATTGTCATGGAGTCAAGGGTTGAAATGATGAGATGATGAAAATGTTGCCACTATGGAAAGGTGAAAGGATTGGAAGACTAAATAATTGAATATGGAGACTTAGAATGATTACAAAAATCAACTAATTATGGGCAAGGGAGTAATAAGGTCGTGGGAGAAATGACTGGTTAAAAACAAGTTTAAAGGGTATAAAAACGATAATGAGTAGCTAAAGCGACGGGAAGGAGAAACGCTAAGAGTAGTTGAAGCGATGGAATATGAAATTGAAAATTCACAAATTATCATAGGAAGGCACGATAACATACCTATATTCAAGCGCTATTATCAACATCACGAAATGTAGAGGTAGGTAAGGCACAAAACGAGGGATCCTTGTGCTATGTGGTTGCGAGATTAGAGAAAAAGTGCAGTGTAAAAATGACAAGGAGATGACCCTTTATATATTTTTTTCCACATGTGTAAGGGTATCAACGCATTAAATGCGCTTTCATGAAAAATAACGCAAGGTCAAGTAATGTGGTGTGAGAGGGCCCATGTAGTCACACTTTCGAAACACAAGGTGTGATTGCATAGGTTGGACTGTGAGAGGGGGAACTTAGTTTCATTTAAGCATATCAAAATGTGATAACACAAGTTATCCTATGAAATTGCATTGTCATTGCATATCTGGTATGTACGTTGCGATGTGAATAGTTGTGAAAATTTGCGACAAAGTATTTTTTCCAGAATTAAGCAAATAGACGTATCTCAAAGAAATCATTTAGTTTTCATCTTTTGGATATAGAAAGAAGGGGTCTCTAAATTTTGGAAAGTGTTGAAAATTTGGGGTTCTTGTAGTAGCTACAACAATTGGTGATTCATGGGTAGGACCTCAACATCTTTTTTAATCCCTTATTATGGTAGAGTATAATCATTAGGAAGTATTGATCCATACCTATGGGTGCTACTAATTTAGTTGTTTAGCCCCGTTATAGATTTTAGTCTCTCCATCCCTTCCTTTGGTTTGGTCTACAATACATCATGAGATTTGAGTCAGGTACCAACAATTTCGATAGGGGATAGATATATTATTTTCATACAAGTATTTGGTGTAGCTCCACTTTCTGTTAGTGTCCATAGCCCCAACAAAGTCACTCAAGAAATCACAAACATTTCTTCTATTATGCAACCAGATCACAAAACAGAAGAAAATATATATTAACGATTTGAAAATTAGCCTCTTTGAGGGGGAAACCTCATTTACATCTCATAAATGAACAACTATTGGATGATACAAATGGCAAGACATCCTTGGTATATATAGGAGTCTAAGGTATTACAATATAATCAGAACCTACATAACAATAATAATGTAAGGGCACAACAATAACAATAGTGGGGTTCTATGGGGCACAACAATAACAATAAGGGGGTCACACTAGTATTATAGGGACCTACATGCCCCTCTCTTTCAAAAGAGTGTTGTCCTCAATGCTTGAGTAGTTCTCGATGTTTCTGTATAAAATTATCATCCTCCCAAATATTTAGTGGGTAAGTTCTTCCACTTAATGAGATACTTTGAAATTGATCGATTCCATAGTTATCAAGTTCTTGTTTCCATGACTTCTCCAGGCTCCAATATGATTTTACTGTTTTTCAAGTTCTATAAATACTCTTTGAATTGGGAGCTTGTCACTAATAACCTTCTTTAAGCATGAAACATGGAAAATTGGGTGTACTCCGGAAGATGCAGGTAGCTCCAATTTGTATGCCATTGTACCAATATTTTGCAACACTTTGTTAGGACCATAATATTTGGGTGATAATTTATTATCCTTCTATTATGTGGAATTATCCCTCTTGCAGATAGGAGCGATCTCCCTATACCTCATAGAAATATAGTAACAAACAACCATGAATTGCTACCTTTCTCTAGACTACAGATGACTGAAACAAATAGTATGATAGGAGCCACTTACCATTTAAATCGAAATTCCTCATGAAGTCCTATTCAAAGTTCTAAACCATTCACTTCTCCTCGATGCTTTAGAGATCTTCCCATTGCTTCCCACAACTTCTCCAAGAGATCCTAAAGGAGATATGCATAGACATAAACATACACCAAATCAAAGCATCCATCATATAAAATAAGAGATCAATGGACTAATTAACCCAATAATTGTTCCAGATCTTGGGGGGAGGCCCCCAAGATCTGAAAAATTAAAATGATAAAAAAATATGAGAACACACAGTAAACAAAACCACAAAGAAACTTTTTTATTAAAACATAGAATAATTGTTAAAGCTACATTATGATGGACAATCTCTCCTTTTACAAAATGTGACTTGTTACTTATAATATTTTTTTGTCACAATACCGCAGGTAAATTCCATGGGTGGGTAAATACCATGGGTGAATGAGTACCATGGGTGGATGTCACTTACAATACCATGGCTCAATTCCATGAGTGGATAAATACCATGGGAGGATGAATACCAAGGGTCGATGCCACTTACAATACCATGGGCGAATGAATACCATGGGTGGATGCCACTTACAATATCATGGGTAAATTCCATGGGTGGATAAATACCATGGGTGGATGAATACCATGGGTGGATGCCACTTACAATACCATGGGTAAATTCCATGGGTGAATGAATACTATGGGTGGATGAATACCATGGGTGGATGCCATTTTCCATTCGAATCATTCCTCCCTCCTTTAGAAGCAATGGTCCCCATTGCGTGAATTTCCCTCCTAAGAAACCTTTGTTGAATATGAAGAGTCATTGAAGAGAAGGGTTTTGTGTGGTTAACCCATAACCATGATGAACGAAGATCCAAGGATAGAGATACCCTATAATTATTGTGACCAATTGTGATACTGACAGTGTGCGGCCTAGCAAATGGACTTCAATAAAGTGTGGGTTTGTGGATGAGCCATAACCATAACAAACGAAGATTCGAGGATATAGATACACTGTAATGCTTGTGACAAATTGTCATACTAATAGTTTGCGGTCTAGAAAATGGACTTCGATGAAGTGTGGGTTTGTGGATGAACAATAACCATGAGAAATGAAGATCCAAGGATAGAGATACCATGTAATGCTTGTGACCAACTGTGATACTAACAGGGTGCGACCTAGAAAATGGACTTTGATGACAAGGGTTTTGTGCGGTTGACGCATAACCTTAGGTTTATGGGTGACCCATAACGGTGATGCTTGTAAGTCTACTTGGTAAAAGCATGGTGGCTTGTCTAGTATATTCTCATATCCAATGAGATTTTGTAAAGGCTTCTTCTGACATTATATACCTCTTTACTGCAACTTTGCTAATAACTTCTTCTATAGGTGATGAAATCAAATTTCATCAAAGACCCATTTGAGGTATCAAAGAGATATTTCTATTGATACAAGAAACTTGAACTTTTATGACCCGTGGAGTGATAAAATGATTGCAAGAACTCATGGTACATGTGACCGTGCAACGTTCTAGACATGTGTAACTTCAGTTGCTCATATCTCTCAAACAAGGAAACAAAATCAAATTCCACAAAAAACCCATTTGATCTAACATAAAAAATTTCAAATGAGATATTTTTCACCTTCTAAAATGTTGTGGACGTCATAGCACTTGCATTAAGTTTGTTTAATATTGTTGCAAAAATTTGAATCTGAAATATGCTTCAAACCCTCATTCTCATGGAGTCGTAACCTGAATATGATACCACTGATCCAGATCTTGGGAGGAGGCCCCCAAGATCTGAAAACTTGAAATGATAAAAAAATATGAGAACACACAGTAAAGAAAACCACAAAAAATCTTTTTTTATTAAAACATAGAATAATTGTTAAAGCTACATTGTGGTCGACAATCTCTCTTTTTACAAAATGTGACTTGTTACTTATAACATTTTTTGGTCACAATACCACATGTAAATTCCATGGGTGGGTAAATACTATGGGTGAATGAGTACCATGGGTGGATGTCATTTACAATACCATGGCTAAATTCCATAAGTGGATAAATACCATGGGAGGATGAATACCAAGGGTCGATTCCACTTCCAATACCATGGGTGGATTCCACTTACAATATCATGGGTAAATTCCATGGGTGGATAAATACCTTGGGTGGATGAATATCATGGGTGGATGCCACTTACAATACCATGGATAAATTCCATGGGTGAATGAATATTATGAGTGGATGAATACCATGGGTGGATGCCATTTTCCATTCGCATCAATCATATACCAAAATGGATAAATATGAAATCAAAGTCTATGTAGGTGATCAAGGAATCCTACAAATTAAAACAATATAAGAATAATTGAGAAATAATAATTGCCTTTATATTAATAAAAATGGAGAATAGACTTACAACCTTGAAGCCTTGATGTTGCAAGTCCCCTCCCACAATCTCCAACCCCATCCTTGAATGAATAACCTTCCAACCTTATTCCAATAACATAAGACTACTTCCAATAGTCCTCCTCCAATCTCTAGGCCTGTGATAGATTTATATTCCAAGAGTGAGAAGTTCAATGTCCATTCTCCAAGGGATGAGATCCATTAATGGTGGGATAGGGGTTCCATAAAGAAAGGGAGTTGCTCCATGATGAGAGGGATTAGGGCTGAATAGGCACCCATTCAAAGCTTGTTAGTTGGGATAGATACGACTAACAATGATTCTAGAATTTACTTTTTATTTTTACATTCGTTAAGTCATGTGCATAAGCCACAGTGTAATACAGAGCACACTTATGTGCAATTTCTAATGGACTTCTCTACATATGCGCAAAGATTCACTAGGGAACTGCATAGGAACCCAAAAATAGGGTTTTGAACCATGGGATCTAGTAATTTCACCTTCTTTGGGATAATTGTGATATCAAATTTGCATGGGAAAGCTTTGGGACACATTTATGGATAGAGAAAGATCCAAACAGATGGTCATTTGCCTAATGCAACAAAATGATGTGTAACAAATTCCCCCCTAAAGTGCAAAGTCAAAAGAGATGTTTGATCACTGGAACACTTTATCATACTAAGGTTTGGGTTAGAGACTATAGTCAAAGACCTGAAACAATCAATAAAATGTTACAATGCAATATATATAATCATTGCTGAGTTAGGTATTCCCATACTCAGAGTATAAATGTCTTGAAGAAAAATATGGAAATACATGTGAAGATCCATGTCAATAGAAGACATAGTATGGACACAACCATCAATGGATTTATGTTTACAATCATGAATATGTAATAACTCTATGCAACCTGAATGGATGAAACTAGATCCAGGGTCTTTATTTCCATCTCTCGATCCATAGTATGAATCTATCCATGCGAGTAAATGTCTTGAAGTTGAACATGGTAGAAACCACTTGACTACTGGTCAATGATGTCAACCATTAACAAGTGCGAGAGAAACCACCAATAATGACAATGGATCTCAAGGTACTTCCAGTACAATATATGAAGTGTGAATTGATTGGTTGATGTCGAACACTCATAGAATCGTTTAATCGAAGGTCAATGTTGAGAAATTGTCATCGAAAGCGAGAAACTTGCCATTAAGGTATGCAGGCTCTAGGGTACCGAAGATTTCTAGATCGACTTCCTAGATAGTGGGATGAAGTCGATATGAACCGACCCGTCGCAAGAAGGAATATGACATGAAACCCTTGTCAAGCTTTGAAGAATAGTAGTTTAGAGTAATCTAGGATCGACTCAATAATGGTCAATGCAATTGAGGGCTATGATTGACAAAGAAATTTGACTGAGGTTGAACTTCTCTTTAACATATCAAAGATACGACATGATGAATTGGAAGAATTTGACTCATAAATAATACCCAAACCAACTAAATACTTTCAATTATTTATGATCAACTGAGAGGAAAATGTAGAGTCCCAACTTGGACACAAAATTGATAGAGTGTCATGTTCAAGAGTGACATACCACTTTTTATAAAACAAAAACAAAGGTTCTTTCTCACTTTTCCCCCACCATTACAGGAAAGTAGCTCTTTATTTTTTAAAAGCTTAAGGAGGATAACATATGCTTGTCCTATAATCTCATCCTTCGGATGAGTCCTTCGAAGTATTATTTTAACAAACCCTAGGAATAGATGTATATCAAATAGACCTATGTTCATTTACTTTTATGAGTTTGAACAATCAAGTACTCAATGATCTTTTCATTTTTAAGGAGCCTTAAAAGGGCATAAAGAGAACTCCTTTGTTTCACTTTTTCATAAGTTTAAATGAGTTCGAAAAAGTGATAAAAATATACTCAATGCCAAAATGTTATGTTTCCATAAATAACTTGTGATTTGCACACTTGAACTCAAAAATCACATCACTATTAAAAAACATAGTAAAAACATCTTAAGTTTGGATTTTAAAGACTAATAGGCAAAAAAACTATTTTAATAAGCCTAAAAATTTATAAAAACCCAAAAAAGTAAAAACTTTTTACCATTTGTGTTTTTTACCCTTTGAGAGTCATATAGCTTATTTTTCACCAAGAACTTTAGAGGAAGATTTTGGGAAAACTGTTAAATGAAATCGCGAGTCATCTTCTTCAGGTAAATCACCTCTCCGAGATATTTGTTTTTATAGTTTTCATTTAGCATTTCACCATGGATTTGGTTTTTTTGGGGAGGGTTTTCAAATTGAAAATTGCCCTCGATGTGTACAGTTAACCCATATCGGGCTTGCACACATCGACCATGTTTTTCACACTGAAAATCATGATTTGCGGTGTTTTTAAGGATATAGTTGCATAGATTGGCACTGTTCTACATAGTCGGCTATGCATAGCGCCTAGGTCAGAAAAATTAAAATATAAAATGCCCAAATTTCTTACAAATTTCACCATGATTGTTTCTAATGACCTTTTATGTTTGTTTGTAGGGTATTGAGCTGCAAAGATGGAGTGGAGATAGTGTGAGCATGAAAAACAAGACATAGCTTCTCTAAAACATACATGCATTGACAAACTATGGCCTATACAAGTTTTTCACTATCCCGGGCATGAAGGCCCAACTAGACTTGCTAGAATGGATGGTGGGCAAGTGGAGTGTTAAAGAAGAACGCTTAATAATTGGAGATCGTAGGCTCCCTATTGATGCTGATGATATTTACTTCTTATCTGGGCTTCCACGTTGTGGGGTGGAAATATCTCTGTATGGGCATAGGTGAGGTGGAGAAACAAATGCCACCTATCTGATACAACATTGCACTGAAGGAGATGATCTCAAAGATGGGAGAATCGACATCAAAACCATAGTGAGGATTCCTTTGAAAGATATTGGGTTCATTGTTGCATGACTATGTGGTAGTGAAACTCTTCATTTTCTCACGAAGGCTCAAATGCAAACCGCTGTAGAGTGTTAGCAACCCACTATATTGAAGTGGAATGAGGCTATAGTTTCCAATCTGAAGGGGAAAATAACCAGACTCAAAACATGTAAACTCAAAAACTTTGGGTATGGTGCCTTCATCATTTCATTTTCTCTATAACAGATTCCTCTTCTCGCTCCACAAATATCTATAGCGAGAGGAGGACCTCATGACCCTCACATGCTAAAGTGGGTTACATTGATAGCATGCCACAAAGGCGGTGATGGATCAATGATCTAGTATACTCTTGATTTCTTTGGGTGGCTAAAAAATCAAGTCATCATAATTGAGGATTTTCTAAACGTAAGCATGGATTACACAAGTGATCCAGATATTCCATTTCCAGCTAGGATGCAGTGGGGTAATCTAGGTAAAAAAATTCGCACTTTGGTTATTTTTGAATTTTTGATTTTTTTGGCATCCAAAACTAATTATTTGAAATGTTCTTGTAGATGCGACCCTAGTGAGACTGGCAAGGTTACGTAGCTATGATAGACATAGAGAGAAGCGAATACCTCTCGTAGTGCCAAACCTGGATGCATCAAAAGCATTGATTGAGTTAGAGCATAAACTTGAGAGGTTGACCTTGGACATCCCGAATGTCAGGATAGATGACCTGCCTATCCAATACCATAGGCACACTTTGGGGGTTCCTAGACCTATTAGTGGCTTTCTATGACGAGTAGATCATGTTGTTGTATGCTACCATGATCATCATCATGCGTAGTCCCTAGTATTAGGGCTAGATTTTTTTATTTTTGATGATGTATCAACATGTTCAAAAAATAAATTCCATGGGGCATGATGTCTTTGGATGAAATTTTTTGTAAAACAACATACTTTTTACAAAAAAATTACTTAATGAAAACTACTACTTTTGCCAATCTATCTTTGTACAATACACAGATGAATATTGTTTTTACTTTATTACAAATGTTTACCAATATCAATGCATCAGCAATAAAATGTAACACAACATAAATAAGAAAAGTAATAGAAAGTCATAAAAAGATGTTGAAAAAATTGTTGCACATAAAACATAATTACGATGTACCCATGAAGAGGCACATGTCCCCCGCTCTTTGTTTCATCTTCTTAAGTAATTAGTGTAGGCAGATGAAATACACGTTTATTGATAAAATCACATAAAATACTTGGTTTAAAAAGGGACTCGTTTCATTTTTTAATGAGCTTGAAATATGCTCATGAATTTCCTAAAGATGTTTCATTTTTATACGAGCTTGAAATGAAAATAACTATTCTCATAGTTTGTTTCATTTTTTAGTGAGGTTGACATAAAAAGAGAACCATCCTCACAATATTTGTTTCATTTTCTAACGACGTTGATAAAGTAAAAAAAACTATCTTCACGAGAATTTGGATCATGGTTTCCATTTGTAAGAAACACATGCCAAGGGATTTTTCTTGACCATGGATTCTAAGATATCTTCGTCAAAAGGAAGAATATCTCTTTAAAAGTGTTGACAGGGTTGGATCTGCCAACATTCAGGGGATCACCCCGGTATGAAGTCCCAACTCGACCTCACACCATTAGGTGTGGGAGTCCCATTTGGTATGATGGCCTGGTTGCCATTGTCTTAGGGATTTTCCTCAACTCTTTCTTGTCAGCACAAGAGAGTGGTTTGCTTTGTCTTCGAGAAGTGAGGTTCGCGTGCTTGGTGATTTCTAGTGTTACTTGTGTCAATGGTTCTTTCACTATAGAGGGAGAGGGTGGGAGTGAGTCCCAAGTTGGTTGGGATGAATTCCTAATTTGGCTAGGAACACGCAACACAACAGGATGTGCATAGCTTCCAGAGGAGCAGTCCACATGGATGCGGCAGTCAAAACACACAAGGTAAGATAACATGTGCATCACTCAGCAGAAGAGTCTGCATGAATGCAATGATTGTTAGAACAAGTTTTGATGTGAAAGGTTTGCCTGATGTTTGGGGGGTAGCCACCACGGGCGAGACAACATTAACAACATATACAACACATTTTCATTAATAGACTTTGTATTACAACAAGTGAAATAGTTCAAGTGTTCAACATAGGTTAAAACAACATGCATTACAAGTGTTCAATATTAGTATTACAACAATTACAATACATGTGTGAAAACGTGCTGGCCTCTTAGCAGGTTTATGAATTAAGAGAAATTTCCAAGACACATCGTTACACCATACATCACTAACCTCGTGCATGGGGCATTGGAGCCACTACTTACTCCTCAAATGAAAGATTACAGACTCTCTTGGCTATGTGGGAGGAGTTGAGGTGAAAGGTCCTTTAATGTACAAATGAGGGGGTATTTATAGCCAAGAGTGAAACTGACCCTTGTGGCTGTTCGACTACCCTCATGACTGTTTGACTTCCATGACTTTTCAAATTTGCATAACTCTTTGTACAACAAGTGGGTCTCTTGGACTTCCACGTTACATTACATTGATTGAAACCATAGCCCATAGTAGAGATGTGGGCGACATGACTCGTGACATGACTCAACATGTCAGTGCTGGTACAGTCATGCTACTCTTGGAGTGCATGTCAAGCTGTATTGCTGTTGGGTGATGGATGCTTTCATGGTGTATCACAGATTCACCTCCGCATGGCAAGGTGCACAATGTCTTTGATGGTAATTGGTTCGTTTGATGTTGCTTTGACACATTTCTCCTTGCTTGTATGTTGGAAGGCTTGACAGGCTCATCTGTTCGCGAAAGGTGCATGTTCTTCCATTCATCTGTCCGTGAGCACATCTTTCATGTTTGCTCATCCATCCGTCCGCGAACACATATTTTCATGATCATCCATTCACGATCACATCTCTTCACATGCATCATTCATTCATCCATTGGTGAACCTGTCCTTCTTCATATGCTCCATTCGTTCATCCCATTCATCATCGTGCCATGTATGTTGGTGTACCTGTACTTGCAATCACTCATGACGAGATGAGATCAAATCCACAAACCTCCTAGTCTACCATGACACATGATCATTTCAAATGTAGGTGACCAGGAGAGGAAGCAAGGTTGTGAGGCAGGATGATGGCTCTGGGCACTGCTGATGAAAACTGCAAGAGTTGCTGGGTGATCAAGTTGGGCAATCCAAGTCGAAAGTGACTATCTGTGAAGTCTGGATCGGCTGGAAGGAAAAGCTACGCAAATTTTGGGAGGGACAATCCGGGCTGTAGGAAGGCAAGGCAGATAGAATATGTGCATTTTCTGGAATGAGTGGGCAGCAGGGGCTTGACAACAAAATTTGTGCAATTTTCTTGGGGAACATGCCAGGCTGCATGGAGGATCAACAGGGAGAAATTGTGTAGTTTTTTGGAGGATCTGGCTGGGAGCATGGCAGC
Source organism: Pinus taeda (assembly GCA_000404065.3). Lineage (NCBI taxonomy): Eukaryota > Viridiplantae > Streptophyta > Pinopsida > Pinales > Pinaceae > Pinus > Pinus taeda. The sequence goes on along the minus strand of APFE031396019.1, from coordinate 62,196 downwards.
AAAAACTGTGTAGTTTCCAGAGGGAACTGGCAGTTGGATGTTAGGTCACTAGTTGTAGAAACTGTGCAATTCCCAAGGGGAACAAGTAGTCAGCTGCTGGGAGCTTGGCAACTGAAACTACATAATTGTTGGAGGGAACTGTCAGTCTGCTGTTGGGAGCTGTTGGAGAGAGAGATTGCACTGATGCTGTGAGGCTAACCTACTGATTATCTCTACGCAATTTCTAAGCTGAGAGGACTGCTGAATAGCAGAGAGCCTTCTCATGAGGACTGCGTAATTTTTTGGATGAGCAGTCTATCGATTGTTGGAAGGACTGATAGGGAAAATTGCACAATTTTCTAAGGGAGACAGGGACAGGAACTGAGTGTTTGTCTGGCCTATTTGAGCAATTTCCTCAATCAGTAGAGCAGGAAACATCAGAAGCCTCTACGCAATTTTTGAGGGGAGTCAGCCTTGGGGTGGTTGTCAAGTTCAACTCTTTAGGTGGCTAGCATGAAGGTTGATTGAATTGCTTGCGGAAAACGTAGCTTGAAAAGACATTCTTGGTGCTTCTTCATTGTTCTAGGTGTCAGTGAATCGACTCGATGGCAGGGTGATGGTTTGGCTGTCAGAGGGGTGTCTGGTTGTCAGAACTTCAACAAAATGACAAAGTGTGTGAACGAGTGAAAGATGCATATGTGATCATGAAAAAACACCCTTACATGACTCGACGACAAGATGACTCAAACCATCTAGACACACATGTTCAACATGATTGACTGACGGTGCAAGAGACAAGCACGATCCTTGTGATTGATCATTGATCGAACGTGACAATGCTTGCGCGGTAGTGAATGTGACTCCGTGTGTGAGTGCAACAAAAGCTTTCATAGCGAACACAACAAGTACACATGAAGTGAAGACTTTGAGCATAACCAGAACATAGTTGCAAGCATGAATTAGATACCGACATGCAAAAAGTTGGATGAAATGATCAAGCAAGGTGGATGCAAAGACTCACACGGGCTCATGGAGTGAACCTGAGGGTGTGCAGTCATCAAGTGAAACTCTTAAGGGAGGATCCAAAATTGGGTGCAGGCCAAAATTTTGGAGGGTGGTTGTAGCCGCTACAACACTTGGTGACACACTGATAGAACTCCAGCTTCTCTGTTTTGGTTCATTGCTAGCACAGGGCCTTGGTCTTTCAGGGAGTACTGAATCATTATGCAAGTTACTTCGGCTTCCCCACTTACCACATGGACATACATGGTTCACCTTTTTCCAACTCAGTCAAACACAATCAAAATTTCAGCTTGATCACAGTGTTTCAAATCAAGAAGGGTAGTTTAGTTTGCGAGTTGAAGATTTTCAGAGTATAAATTTTCATCTCTAGTGTTGCCCTACCACCAGAAAGCCTAGATAGTACATCTATGGAGTCACGTAGGAACAAACACATTGCTCCACTACCAGCGAGCCCAGTCAGTACCCTGGTGGAGTTACATGCTTCACCTCTTTGCGTAGGAAGCCTTTCTCTTCTTTCTTCTTTTCTATTTTTCAAGAGGACTGTGCATAGGAACTTATTTATTTTTGGGGCAGAAGAGGGATCCAAACTTATTGAGAGAAAAAGAGGTTGTTCCTTTAGAGAAGAATGTAAGACCTATGACATAGGTTTTCTTGTTTATATTTTCCCCTTCTCTGTTTCTACTAGTTGGATGAGCTTGAGCACACAGAGAAGAAGCCCGAGTACAGACATGGGGATTACCAGTGTGGACACAGGTTCATGGTTGGACCAAAATTTCCCTTGCAGATGGTTCATATTTTCCATCAAGACTTCATCGGCTGAAGGTTACAACCAAGCATAGAGAAGACAAACACAAGACTGCCCAAATGTTGTAGTGTCACAAGTCTCTTCAAATTTCAGCCACATACTCTATTCAAAAGCTAGAATGTAGTAGTTGGCAACACTTATTTCCGGAAACAAAAATAGTAATGTACCAAGTAGGAAAAGCAAACGTAAAAAAAAAAATGGTAAGTAGAACAAATAGAGTAAACAAATATAATAAGCTAAGAAAACAAGATGAAAACAATAGGCAGCAAGCAGACTATGTACGTGGCATGGGCACGGCCCGACCTACTAAAAGCAGTGCTTGAGATCTTGGCCGTTGACAAGAAGGTTGTCAATCCTCCCATCAAGTGATTGCAAATGATACGTGTGTGGGCCAAGCTTCTCGTGGACCAGTGTAAACCCACTAGGTTCTACTATCAGAACTTGGTGGTATTCCAAAATACCTTTAAGTGAAGACAACACCATTGCTTCAGATACTACATGCCACATAGGCTCCGATGATGGCATGGGGTAGTTGTTCTTATTCTGGGAGTGGTTCAAGTTCCTAAAATCAATGCATAAGAGGATTTTCCTGGATTTCTTACACGTGGAATTTAAATTAGAAACCCAAGTATGATGACGAAATTTGCAAGTGATTCAATCATCCAAAATATTAGTTAATTTTTTTTTGTATAAGGAGTTCAAATGACATATGTGTTTTACCTGGCCTTTGCTGCAATGGCTTGTCTCCTTATTTACCTAGAATCCCGTGTTGGATTGCTCATGTGTAGTCTGTACTCAGGTCATCATCCACCTGTGTAGACACATCTCGGTACTATTTGATCAATGGTCAAAGACTTAGATACCAACAAAAAAAACTTGGATGAAATGAGCAGGCAAGGTAGATGCAAAGACTCACATGGGGTCACGGAGTGAACCCAAGGGTGTGTAGTCATCAAGTGAAACTCTTAAGGAAGGCTCTGAAATTGGGTGTAGGACAAAATTTTAGAGGGTGGTGGTAGCTGTTACAACACTTGGCGCCACACTGGTGGAACTCCGGCTTCTTTGTTTTGGTTCATTGCTAGCACAGGGCCTTGGTCTTTTAGGGAGTATTGAATCATTGTGCAGGTTACTTCGGCTTCCCCACTTACCCAATGGACATACATGGTTCACCTTTTTCCAACTCAATCAAACACAATCAAAATTTCAGCTTGATCACAATGTTTCGAATCGGGAAGGGTAGTTTAGCTTGCGAGTTGGAGATTTTTAGAGTATAAGTTTTCATCTCTGGTGTTGCTTTGTTGCCAGCAGGCTTGGAAAATACCTTGGTGGAGTCATGTATGAAAACACACATTGCTCCACTGCCAGTGAGCCCGGTTAGTACCCATGTGGAGTTACATGCTTCACTTCTCTGCGTAGGAAGCCTTTCTCTTCTTTCGCCTTTTGTATTTTTCAAGAGGACTGTGCATAAGAAATTATTTATTTTTGGGGCAGAAGAGGGATCCTGACTTATTGAGAGAAAAAGAGGTTGTTCCTTTAGAGAAGCATGTAAGAAATCTGACATAGGTTTTCTCATTTAGATTTTCCCCTTCTATGTTTCTACTAGTTGGATGAGATTGAGCACACAGAGAAGAAGCCCAAGTACATACATGGGGATTCCCAGTGTGGACATAGGTTCATGGTTGGAGCAGAATTTCCCTTGCAGATGGCTTGTATTTTCTATCAAGACTTCATTGGCCGAAGGTTACAACCAAGCACAGAGAAGACGAACACAAGACTGGCCAAATGTTGCATTGTCACAAGTCTCTTCAAATTTCAGCCACATACTCTATTCAAAAGCCAGAACGTAGTAGTTGGCAACACTTATTTCTGGAAACAAAAATAGTATTATACCAAGTAGGAAAAACAAATGTAAACAAAAAATAGTAAGCAGAACAAAAATAGTAAACAAATATAATAAGCGAAGAGAACAAGATGAAAACAATAGGAAACAAGCAAACTATGTACATGGCACTGGCGCGGCCCGACCTACTGAAAGTAGTGCTTGAGATCTTGGCCGTTGACAGGAAGGTTGTCAATCCTCCCATCAAGTGGTTGCAAATGATATGTGTGTGGGCCAAGCTTCTTGTGGACTAGTGTAATTCCACCAGGCTCCGCTACCAGAACCTGGTGGTATTCCAAAAGACCTTTGAGTGAAGACAACACCACTGCTTCAGATACTGCATGAAACATAGGCTTGGATGATGGCATAGGGTAGTCGTTCTTATTCTAAGAGAGATTTAAGTTCCTGAAATAAATGCATAAGAGGATTTTCTCAGATTTCTTACATGTGGAGTTTAAATCAGAAACCCAAGTATGATGACGAAATTTGCAAGTGATCCAATCATCCAAAATATTAGTCAATTTTTTCTATATAAGGAGTTCAAATGACATATGTGTTTTACTTGGCATTTTCTGCAATGGCTTGTCTACTTCTTTACCTAGAATCACATGTTGGATTGCTCGTGTGTAGTGTGTACTTAGGTCATCATCTTCTTGTGTAGACACATCCTGGTACTGTTTGATCAATGGTCAAAGACTTGTCGCTGTTGCGGTGTGTAGTTTGTACTGAGACTGGCTATCTTCAGATCGTGATTGGTTCCCAGGTTGCTCTATTTATTCGTAGTGGTGGACCTGTGGGTTCTACTATTTCTTGGCCCTCGACAGAAGTTTTGAAAATCATAGAGCTTGTTGAGGGAAATCACACCCTTGGGAATGGGGTTGCCTTTCTTGCCCTTAGCTGCAGTTTTCAGGGGTTTCTTGTGCTTACCTTAATCAGTTGTTATGTCCTTGAAAGCATAAACACAGTCTGTGGGGTGTGAAATCACTTTGACTGTGACCATGTTGAGGCTGATCATCCTTTGTAAGCTCAACACGAGTGATTCATGCTCAACAACGTTGCTTGTGAACCTGAACTTCAAGAACCTTGAAATCATGCATTTTTTGTTATTTTGGGCAACTGAGATATACTCAGTCCTTGAGCCGTAATGTGTCTTTGACTCTTCAAAATCCATGGCCCACAACTTTTTCTATACACGGACTGTTTGGCATGCTATTACTGCTGCTACTACTGTTGTTTCTATTACAGCTACTATTGGTACAATGAACTGTACAAGTTTCACTACCATCAATTGAGCAAGGAAGGAGTCCCAATTGTGTGTCTAATGGGGTCGAGGCTAGTTGTGTAGGATAACACTCCAACATTGTCTCCAGGAGGCAGTGGCCAAAAATGAATTCTATGAAGGCCAATAGTTCATTCTCGCCGTTAAGGGGAGTGACATTGTGTTTCATATACCTCTCGGATAACACCCGAATTTGGTTGCATTTTAAATTGTATGGAAGCCACATGTGAGACCAGTTTGTAGAGAAATATCGGTCTAGCTTACTAGACTAGTCTCTGCTGAGTAGCAGGCCATATGATTTTGGTATGTACACAACAAATATGTTGATGCATTGGTGGAATCGACTGTCATGAGATAGTTAGATCACATCTTGTAGTTCACCAATGGTTGGTACCGATGTTCGATCAAGTTGGATGATTCACGTGGATGTCTCGCTCCGTTGTGCATTGATATTCTTAGCAATGGAGAGCGGCATGACGTTGGCTGCCGCGCTAGAAGCAACCAAGTAGTTGTGAACATTATAGTTAAAAACTTCAAATGAAAGTACGAAAGGAGGGAAACTTGAGTTTTCTTCTTCCATTTGGAGTGTGTTGAGCAAAGTGGAAAGTGATCTGGGAGGTGTGCTTGCCCCTTTTCTGGTAGAGGCTGTGTTGTCCATTTTTGTCTTTCCCAATATGCACAACAAGATATATCACTGACTCTAGACCTTGGCTAACTTGAAAAAACTGACATTCGCTCAAGTTTTCTTCATGTCATCAACAATGTTGTAGTCCAGAGTTGGTAGAGTCACCGAGGTGTCCGGGGTTGAATGAATGCTCGTTGCCCGATGGAGTGTTTTGCAGCTTGCTGCTCATGGATGAACTCTTATCTACCATTGTCTTCCTGCACTTGCTTTGTGTTTTCTGCTTTGGGGTGACCAGTGGATCAACCTTCCTCATCAACAGTCTCATCTTCTCTTGCAGTTCCCCAAGTGTAGGGGGAGCCCCTTTACTCCTAATATTGTAACGATCATTTTTCTTTTGGGGCTACTTCTTAGTGTTCGTTTTCAACATTACTTCCGAGCATTGATATGTTTTGACCACATGCCCAGAAGTTGATGCTTCATCAGGTGCAACCTCTTCATCATCATCAATGTCTTCTAGCTACTCCTTCATATTGTTTTTTGCATCGAGTGTATGACTGCAGACAGAGATAACGAATCGCTTCCAGTACGGAAAAGAGTTCTTGGGGCAATTTTCTTCGTGGAAGGAACATAACTTAGGATCTGCGCATTGTTCGAGTTGGAACACAGGCTTCTACGTATTTTTTGAAGTGAATCAGTTGCTGCTTGATGAGCCACTCGATGAGATGTTTACCTTTTCTCTGTCTGGGTGGGAGTGAGTCCCAAGTTGGTTAGGATGAAGTCCCAGCTCGGCAAGGAACACAGAACACAACAGGATGTGTATAGCTTCCAGAGGAGCAGTCCACATGGATGTGACAGTCACAACACACAAGGTAAGATAACACATACAACACTCAATGGAAGAGTCCACATGAGTGCAATGGTTGTTACAACAAGTTTTGATGTGAAATGTTTGTCTCATGTCCCAGGGGTAGCCACCATGGGCAAGACAACATTAACAACATACACAACACATTTTCATTAACAGATTATGTATTACAACAAGTGAAATAGTTCAAGTGTTCAACATAGTTTAAAGCAACATGCATTACAAGTGTTCAAGATTAGTCTTACAATAATTACAATACATGTGTGAAAATGTGCTAGCCTATTAGCAGGCTTCTGAATTGAGCGAAAGTTCGAAGACACATCATTACACCATACATCACCATCCCTGTGTGCAGGGCATTGGAGCCACTACTTACTCCTTAGAGGAAAGACTACATAATCTCTTGGCTATGTGGGAGGAGTTAAGGTGAAAAGTAGTTTCATGTACAAATGAGGGGGTATTTATAGCCAAGGCTGAAATTGACCCTTGTGGATGTTTGAATACCCTCATGACTATTTGAATTCCATGAATTGTCGACTTTGCATAACTCTTTGTACAACAAGTGGGTCTCTTGGACTTCCACGTTACATTACATTGATTGACAACATAGCCCATTGTAGAGATGTGGGTGACATGACTCATGACATGACTCAACATGACAATGCTGATACATTTGTGTTGCTGTCGGAGTGCTTGTCAAGCTGCAGTGCTGCTGGGTGATGGATGTCTTCATGGTGTATCACAAATTCACCTTCGCATGACAAGGTGCATGAAGTATTTTATGGTCATTGGTTCACTTGATGTTTCTTTGACACATTGCTCCTTGCTTGTATGTTGGAAGGCTTGACAGGCTCATCTATTCGCAAAAGGTGCATGTTCATCTGTTCGTCCATCAATGAGCAAATCTTGCATGTTTCCTCATTCATCTATTTGCAAACACATCTTTGCATGATCATCCATTCATGAGTACATCTCGTCACATGCATCGTTCGTTCATCCGTTGGTGAACCTGTCCTTCTGCATGTGCTCCCTTCGTTCATCCCATTCATCATCACACCATGTATGTTGGTGTACCTGTACCTATAGTCACTCATGATGAGATGACATCAAATCCAAAAAATTCCTAGTCTAACATGACACATGATCATTTCAGATGCAAGTGACCAGGAGAGGCAACAAGGTTGCAAGGCGGGGTGATGGCTCTGGGCACTGCTAATGAAAACTGCACAAGAGTCACTGGGTGATCAAGATGGGCAATCCAAGTCGAAAGTGACTATCTGTGAAGTTTGGCTCGGTTGGAAGGAAAAACTACACAAATTTTGGGAGGGAAAGTCCGGGTTGCAGGAAGGCAAGGTAGACAAAATCTACACATTTTCTAGAACGAGCAGGTAGCAGGGGCTTGACAGCAAATTTTGCGTAATTTTCTTGGGGAATAGGTTGGGCTGCATGGAGGATCTGCAGGAAGAAATTGTACAATTTTTTGGAGGAACTGACTGGGAGCCTGGTAGCCAAAACTATGCAATTCCTAGAGGGAACTGGAAGTTTTCTGCTAGGTCGCTGGCAGCAGAAACTGTGCAATGCCCAAGGGGAATAGGAAGTCGACTGCTGGGAGCTTGGCAACAAAAACTACAAAATTCCTGGAGGGAACTCTCAGTCTGTTGCTAGGAGCTTTTGGTGAGAGAGATTACACTGATGTTGGGAGGTCAGCATGATTATCATCTCTGTGCAATTTCTGAGCTAGGTTGATTGCTGAGTAGTAGAGAGCTTGCTTATGAAGACTACACAATTTTTTGGATGAGCAGCTGGTCGACTATTGGAAGGACTTGTTGGAAATAATACTAAGAGGGGGGTGAATCAATATTATCAGATCTATAATTTTGTTTCCCAAACAGATTTATATACGCTACTTCAGTGAAGTGAACTAGTGTGTACACATGACTGTACTTCAAGCAACTAACGTATATGCAGAGAAATTTTGATTTAGACAATTTATCATGTATTGAGCTTAAACCAGTATGTCAGAGATTTATTAGATAGTGCAGTGAAAGCAGAATAAAGCATCACACATAAGCAACACACATGAACAATAAGATATAAGGTGGAAACCCAATGTGGGTAAAAACCACCTGCTGTTGTCATCTCTGTCTTCTTTTTAATAATAAGAAAATCTATTTACAATCTTGTACTGGAGTAGACTCATACCAGTACGCAGGCACCCACCTGTAGAAGGGTACAACCTTCTCTCATTCTCTAGCTGCTGCTGGAAGGGAGCTGTAACCTCCTAGCTCTTGTACTAGCCAATATGTTTACTAGCACGTAGGTGCCAGCCTACAGAAAACTCCACTCTTCCACCAGGGACCATGTTTCATGAATTTTCAGACAGGATACTCTTGGAACACAACACCATAATCTGAAGGCCATGTTTCATTAAATTTTCATACTGGCCCCATGAACAACATTGAAACTCAGAAAATCATAACTGCAATACAAACATCAAATACATATACATCAACCAATCATTGAAACTCAATCATCACTTTCTGAATCAACCACAACTGAATCAGTCAATCACTTGACAACCCATCATCACTGAAGCAAATCACAATCAATCAATCTGATCATTCAGAACATTGTCACCAGAACACAAAGAAAAACCCAAAACTCTGTAACAGCAAACAAAAACCACTGAAGCTTTAAACATCATACTTCATAAGGTATACGCTACTTCCATGTGTCGAACTAGTGTGTATACACACTTTTACCAAAGGGAACCAACATACAGATATTCAAATTAAAATTTATGATGTATACGCTACTTTGATATGCTGAACCAGCGTGTATATGCTCTTTTACTAAAGCGAACCTGCGTACAGAGGTGTAAATGCTAACTTAAAAACATCACAACTATTCCAGACTTCAGTCATGCCTAGATCATCACATTTAACATAATAAAACATGTGTCAGTATTCAGATCTAGACTGTTCAAGATCAAACCACATAATGATAATACTCTTAAGCCTTTATGATCCCGGTCCATCAACCTTCATCAGTAATATAGGTGCATCCTTAGATTAGATCAAGCAAACCATCATAAGCTCATTAACCTGCATATTTGACCCAACACTTCATAAGATATTCAAATCCTTGCACTGTCTTGGCCTAATGATCTTCTCCTCCTTATATAGTTTTAGGCCTTTCTCAATACCATGGACCAAAACTACTTAGGACCAATACCTTGGACCAAATACCTCTGACTAATCAAATACCTTGGACCAAAACTTTTGGTTTTCCAAGATATACGCGCTTTTCCTTCCATGAAAGTGTGTGTGTACATATACGCTCCTTTTGTTCAGTAAACCTGTGTGTATACGTAGCTTGGACACAGTGAACCTGCGTATACCTCTCTTTCTTCATTCTTTGGAGTTTGATCTGTAATTCTTTGTTGTTGACCTGCTGCACTGTGATCTTTCATCTGAGTGAGTTGCCATCAAGGAAAACACCTATATCATAATGCCAACAAACTCCTCCTTTGGACTTGATGGCAACAACAACACCAAGTCACTCTCCCACTTTGACATCAAGGGCAAAGGGTGGACCAAGATATTTTCTCCCTTTGACATACATTATGTTGTTCATGCTCCCCCTGAGTACATGCTGAATTCTCTGATTGAGCTCCCCTTTTGTACATGCTGAGATGCACTGAAACCGTTCATGCTCCCCCTGAGCACAAGCAGAGTTTGCAAAAAAATATTTTCTAAGAGAATAACATGACTATATAACTCGACTACATGAGGATGACCTTCCTATCACCAATGACTCATACATACATCCATCTCCCAACCAAGTGGGGATATACCAATTGTTTATACATGACAGAAACAATAAATATTACATCAACCATCCCATGTAAAGTGGGGATACAAATTACATCATTTTTCCAAGAGGACTCGTTCAAATGTATGAGAAGACATATCACACCCTAGACTTTTACATGACTTAAGCAACAAATGGTATAAATATCTGAAGCCATAGTTGGACTCAACAACCATAATTCCAACAATGTTGAATGTACGTGAAGGTTAATGCTCCCCCTGAACTTGTGTTACCTGTGCATTGTTAACAAGTCAATGATCAAGGCATCTTTGTTAGTTAGATAAAAGTTAATGAACAAAGCATATCGATAGACATTAATCATAAATATCAGTTAGAGAACCCATATCAGAGCCTGCCCCACTATTTTTCTTGTCTGAAAAACATATACGCTTCTTGACCCACAGAAACCAGCGTGTGTACGCGACTATACTCCATGAAACTTGTGTATAATAACCTTTCTCTGAAAAATTGGATTTAACAGTAGGATGATGCAGCAACTACTCCCAAATTTTGTCTGAGATATTCAAATGTCTCTCTAGGTAGTGTCTTAGTGAATATATCAGCGACCTGTTCTTTGGAGGGAACATACTCCAATTTGACCTTTTGTTCAAGCACTTGTTCATGTAGAAAATGGTATTTGATGGGTATGTGCTTGGTCTTGGAGTGCATGACTGGATTCTTTGAAATACTGATGGCACTTGTATTATCACATAGAATGGAGATGGGTGGAGCACATGTGACCTGAATGTCTTGCAAGGTTTGCATCATCCAAAGTAGTTGTTTGCAGTAAGATGCAACAACCACATATTCTGCTTCAGCTGTAGATAAAGCAATTGAACTTTGTTTCTTGTTGAACCAAGACACTAACCTAGAACCCATATAGAATGCACCACCACTAGTGCTTTTCCTGTTAGCAACACTTCCTACCCAATCTGCATCTGTATATGCATGGAGAGTAAGATCTGTATCTCTAGGATACCATAAACCAAAGTTCTGAGTTCCTTGAAGATATTTGAAATTCTTTTGACTGCCTGAAGGTGTGATTCCTTTGGATTTGCTTGGAATCTTCCAACTATTCCTATTGCATGCATGATGTCAGGTTAGTTACCTGTTAGATAAAGTAGACTGTCAATCATGGATTTGTAAGTTGGTTGATGTACTACTGATGATTCATCATTTGAGCTGAGACTGCATCATGTTACCATTGGGGTACATACAGGTTTAGAATCTTCCATGCCGTACCTTTTCAACTTCTGTTTGAGATATTTGGTTTGTGAAAGAAAAATACTATCTTTATTTTGTTGAACTTGTAGACCAAGAAAATAGGTAAGTTCACCAAGCAAGGACATTTCAAATTCTTGTTGCATTACTGAAGCAAAATTCTGACTCATGGATTCTTCATTGCTACCAAAAATTATATCATCAACATAAACAATAATAATTAACAATTTATCAGTTTCAATATTTGTATATAGATTGCTATGTCCTGAACCTTTTGTAAAACCTTGTTGGTGTAAATATTTTTCAAGGTGGTAATACCAGGCCCTTGAAGCTTGTTTCAGACCATAGAGGGATTCTTTGAGTCTGCATACAATTTTTGCATCATTTCCAACAATGAATCCTTCTGGCTGTTCAATATAAAATTCTTCTTCTAAATCTCCATTCAAGAAGGCTGATTTTACATCCATTTGGTATACTTTGAATTTCTAAAAGCTGGAAAGAGCAAGAAACATCCTTATGGCTTCAAGTCTAGCAACAGGTGCAAAAGTTTCTTCAAAATCTATACCTTCTTGTTGAGCATACCCTTTACAAACAAGTCTGGCCTTGTTTTTAATGACTTCTCCATTTTCATTTAGCTTGTTTTTGAATATCCATTTAGTTCCTATAATATTTTTATCATGAGGTCTAGGAACTAATTCCTAAGTGTTATTCTTTTCAATTTTCTCAAGTTCTTCATTCACGGCCTTGACCCAGCATTCATATTTGCATGCTTCATTTACATTTTGAGGTTCGGTGGAGGATAGTAATGCTAGATAGCTTGAGGTTTCTGTAATAGTTCTTCTTGTCTGTATACCTGCCTCTTTTTCACCTAAAATTTGAGTTTCTGGATGATTTTTCCGAATGTACCTAGATGGAGTCTTTTCTTCTGCCGTTATCTCTTCTTCTGGTGCTTCATTGGTTTCTTCTTCAATATAATTGTGATTTGATGTTGGAAAATAATTCCCATCTTCTTCATTGCTATAATCTTCTGTTTTTATTTGTTTTGGATTTTTGCATGTTTCATCAACTACAATGTCAATACTTTCAACAATTTTCCCAAGTATTTTATTATAACATTTATATCCTTTACTTCAGGAAGAGTAACCAAGAAGAATACCTTCATCTGCTCTGGGCTCAAACTTACCAAGTTTTTCATCAGTCCTTTTGATATAACATTTGCTTCCAAAAACTTTAAAGTATTTTACAGTAGGAGTCTTACCATACCAAAGTTCATGTGGAGTTTGAGTGCTATTTAGCTGAACATTTTCTTGGTTGAGAATAGTTACGATGGTGAATGCAGCTTCACCCTAGAAGGTTGTAGGAGTTCCAGATTCATCTAGCATAGCTTGAGCCGTTTGTTGAACAGTTTTGTTCATTCCTTCTACCACTCCATTTTGTTGAGGAGTCCTTACAATGGAGAATTGCCTTTTTATTCCATGTTGTTCACAAAAGTCAAAGAATTATTTCGAGGTAAATTCCCCTCCTCGATAAGATCTGAGGCATTTGATTTTTCAATCTGATTCATTTTCAACCAAAGATTTGAAGGCTTGGAACTTTTCAAATGCTTCATCTTTATGCTTTAGAAGATGTATCCAACACATTCTGGAAAAATCATCAATGAACAAAATAAATTATTCTTCTCCACAAGGTGGCTTTTTCCTTGATGGTCCACATAAATCACTATGGACAAGTTCAAGAGGCTTACTAGCTGACCATTCTTTTTCAATGAAGTGAGCTCTAGTTTGCTTACCAATTTGACACGGTTTGCATATTGTATTTTCAGGGATGATGATATCTGGAAGATCACGAACAACCTTGAATTTGCATGCTTTTCTTATTTGAGAAAAGCTTAGATGTCCCAATCTTCTATGCCACAACCAATTTTCATCATTTTTGCTTAGATAGCACTATTGTTGTCCTCTCTTGGGTATGTATAAATTGTTTGGAGTTCTTGTACCTTTGATAACGATCTCTCCTGTATCAAGTTCACGAACAACACATTCGTTTGATCCAAACACCACTTCATTTCCTTGATCACACATTTGATTGACACTCAACAGGTTATGCTTTAAACCATCTACATACATAACATTTCTAGCTTTAACCTTTTCTTTCAAGAAAACAGAACCTTTACATTTTATGACAACAGGAGAATCATTTCCAAACGAGACATTCTTTTCTTTTTCTAAGGCATTATATGAGTGAAGTTTTTCTTTGTCACCTGTAATGTGTTTGGAGCGTCCACTGTCGATGTACCACTGATTTTCTTGTCCTTCTGCATACAAGGCTATACCACATCTTTCTGTTTGAGATTCTTTCTTTCTCCATATCTTGGGATTTAATGGCATTTTCTTATTTTGAGATGTTTTCCGTATTTTGCTCCTGCATTAAGATTCTTCATGACCAAAGTTGTTACAGATTGAGTATTCTATTACATTTTCAAGAGGAGAAAAGTTATTATAGGAAATTCCCTTTATCCTTGTTACATTCCTATGATTTCATTCTTCTCTAGTCATGATGGTTTTGTAAGAAACGTATTTAGAAACTTTGTGCCCAAAATTATGACATGAAAAACATTTCCAATTAAAGAAGTTCCTATGGCTATCGAATCTATTGACTTGGTGATTGTGGTTTCTATTGATATTCATCTTTGGAACAAATTGAGTATGATTTTCCTGCGGTTGGTTGTGGCTTCTTTTCATCCTTGGAGAAAAGTGAGTATGATTTACCTGATGATCAACGTTATGCCTTTGCTGAAAATTGTCATACTGTTCACTGGGCTTTACTGCGTCAAGATAGCTTTTAGTGGAGGTTGACGACTTCTGTGATTGAGATGCTTCTTCAGTATATCCAAGACCTGTCTATATCAGAGGAGAATGCTGCACTTTGATAATTTCATGTAAAGTTTCTGATCCTTTAGCAAATCTAATATTGAGATATTTCGTTTTCTCAAGATCCTTTCTTAGACCCACAATTTCACATTCTAGTTTTTCATTGTGTTTTTCTTTTTTCAGCAAGTTGGTATGTCAAGGTATATATAATCATATTCTTTTCTTCTAAACAGATTTTGAGTTTAGAGATTTCTTCATGAAGGTCATCCTCTTCTAAAGCATCCCAAAAATTATCAGTGTCATAAGCCATTAGAAGTCTATAATGATTACTATTTTCATCTTCATCACTATTTGATAAACCATCGCTATCTTCATGAGTATAGTAACTCCTTTTATTTACAACTTGTTTTCTATTCCATTTTTCATATTCCTTCCCTTTTTTATATTTATCTCTATGATGACATTTGGCAGCATAATGACCGACTCTACCACAAGCAAAGCATTTGAAGGGTAGCTTACCTCTAAATCTTCTGAAACCCCGTTGAAGCTTCTTGACAAAGTTTACCTCATCTTCTTCTTATGAAATATGTCCTAATTCATTGTGTTCTTCCTTTCCTTTTGCTAAAGCTTTAAATGCAGCTTCTCTCATATCTGATGGTCCTCCTTTTCTCATCTCAGAGGAAGTTAAGATTTCGTGAAGTTGTGTCATAGTGATAGTCTGCAGATCCAGTTTTTCTTCTATGGCAGACACTTTTGATTCAAATTTCGTAGACAAGGATCTCAAAACTTTCTCAACTAAGGTAACTTCCTTTATTTCTTTACCCAGATTCTTCATACAATCAACAACCTCATTTATACGTAAGAAGTAACTAGCTATACTTTCATCACTTTGCATCTTAAGCGTTTCATACTAAATTTTGAGAGTTTGAAGCTTAGCACATTTTACCTGAGAGTCTCCTTCATAGCTCAGAACAATTTTATCCCATATTTCTTTGGCTGATTTGAGCTGTATGACTTTGACAAACTCTAATTGTGACAGACTTCCCAATAAATTATTGACAGCTCTGGCATTGGTTTCATATTGCTTTTTACCTGTTGTATCTATAGGAATTTCTGTTGGAAATGTATATATTCCTTCCACAATTTCCCATACATCTGTTCCAAGTTATTGTAGATAGGCGATGGTTCTTATTTTCCAATAAACAAAATTGCTCCCATCAAAGATTGGTGGCATGATGGATCCCACACTTTTTTGTTTACTCATGATGATGGATCTCCCTTGAAGCGATCAAGCTTCTTCTGAAGGACCTTCTTTGATACCAATTGTTGGAAATAATATGGAGAGGGGGATGAATCAGTGTTATCAAATCTATAATTTTATTTCCCAAACAAATTTATATACGCTACTTCAGTGAAGTGAACTAGCATGTACATGCAATTGTACTTAAAGCAACCAGCGTATATGCAGAGAACTTTTGATTTAGACAACTTATCATGTATTGAGCTTAAACTAGTATGTCAGAGATTTATTAGACAATGCAGTAAAAGCAGAATAAAGCACCACACATGAACACCAAGATATAAGGTAGTAACGCAATGTGGGTAAAAACCACCTGCTACTGTCGTCTCTGTCTTCATTTTAATAATAAGAAAATCTATTTACAATCTTGTACTAGTGCAGACTCATACCAGTATGTAGGCACCCACTTGTAGAAGGCTACAACCTTCTCTTGTTCTCCAGCTACTACTGGAAGGGAGCTACAACCCCCTAGCTCTTGTACTAGCCAATATGTTTACTAGTACGTAGATGCCAGCCTACAGAAAACTCCACTCTTCCACCAGGGACCACATTTCATGAATTTTCAAACTGGATACTCCTGGAACATAACACCACAATCTGAAGGCCACGTTTCATTAAATTTTCATACTGGACCCATGAACAACATTGAAACTCAGAAAATCATAACTACAATACAACCATCAAATACATCTGCATCAACCAATCACTAAAACTCAATCATCACTTTCTGAATCAACCACAACTGAATCAATCAATCAATTGACAACCCATCATCACTAAAGCAAATCACAATCAATCAATCTGATCATTCAAAACACTGTCACCAGAATATAGTCACTAGAACACAAAGCATAACCTAGAACTCTGCAACAACAAACAGAAAAAACTGAGACTTTAAACATCATACTTCATAAGGTATATGCTACTTCCATGTGTTGAACCAGCGTGTATATGCACTTTTACCAAAGGGAACCAGCATACAGATATGCAAATTAAAATTTATGATGTATACGCTACTTTGATATGCTAAACCAGCATGTATACGCTCTTTTACTAAAGCGAACCTACGTACAAATCTGTAAATGCTAACTTAAAAACATCACAACTATTCTAGACTTCAATCATACCTAGATCACCACATTTAACAGAATAAAACATGCGGCAGTATTCAGATCTAGATTGTTCAAGATCAAACCACATAATGATAATACTCTTAAGCCTTTATGATCCTAGTCCATCAACCTTCATTAGCCATATACGTGCATCCTTAGATCAGATCAAGCAAACCATCAAAAGCTCATTAACCTGCATATTTGACTCAACAATTCATAAGATATTCAAATCCTTGCACTGTCTTGGCCTAATGATCTTCTCCTCCTTATATAGTCTTAGGCCTTTCTCAATACCATGGGCCAAAACTACTTACGACCAATGCCTTGGACCAAATACCTCGGACCAATCAAATACATTGGACCAAAACTTTTTGTTTTCCAAGATATACGTGCTTTTCCTTCTGTGAAAGTGCTTGTGTACGTATATGCTCCTTTTGTTCAGTAAACCTGCGTGTATACGCAACTTGGACACGGTGAACCTATGTATACCTCTCTTTCTTCATTCTTTGGAGTCTAATCTATAATTATTTACTATTGACCTACTCCATTGTGATCTTTCATCTGAGTGAGTTGCCATCAAGGACAATACCTGTATCATAATGCTAATAGGACTGATTGGGAAAACTACACAATTTTTAAGGGAGAAAGGGATGGGCACTGAGTGTCTGTTTGACCTCTCTGCGTAATTTCCTGAGTCAGTGGAGCAGGAAAGGTTAGCAACCTCTGTACAATTTTTGAGGGGAGTTAGCCCCCAGGGTGGCTACCAGTTCCAACTCTCCAAGTGGCCGTCATGAAGGTTGATTGAATTGCTTGTGGGAAGCGTAGCTTGAAACGCCTTTCTTGGTGCTCCTACATTGTTCTGGGTGACAGTCAATCGAGTCGATGGCGGGGTGATGGTATGATTGTCAGAGAGGATTCCAGTCGTTAGAACTTCTACAAAATAACTAAGTGTGTGAACGAGCGAAAGATTCATATGTGATCATGAAAACACACACTTACATGACTTGATGATGAGACGACTCAAACCATCTAGACACACATGTTCAACATGACCGACCGAAAGTGCAATCGACAAGCGCAACCCTTGTGATTGATTATTGATCGACCATGACAACGCTTGTGCAACAGTGAATGTGACTCCATGTGTGAGTGCAATAGATGATTTCATAGCGAACAAAATAAGTACAGATTAAGTGTAGACTTTGAGCATAACCAAAACATGGTTGCAAGCATGACTTAGATACCAAAATGCAAAATCTTGGATGAAATGAATAGGTAATGCGGATGTAAAGACTCACACGGGCTCATGGAGTGAACTCGACGGTGTGCAGTCATCAAATGAAACTCTCAAGGGAGGCTCCGAAATTGGGTGCATGCCAAAATTTTGGAGGGTGGTTGTAGCCACTACAACAGGAAGGAATACATGTGAAGATAATCAAAAGGGGTAAGAAAATCCATTTCAAATTCCATCATAAGGTTCCCTATGTCAATTACCGGATCTAAGCCATAAGAAGTCGAGAAAATAGTGAGGGGCTTGCTTACATCGTTAACTGAAAACATGGAAGTGGTTGCCACATAATTAACATGTGGCAGGGTAAATACCACTTATAGATAAGGAACATCTAGGGATGTCAGGTGGATGGTAGTCGAATCAAGATCAACGAATGATAACTAGTCAATATTCATAGTTTCTATTGTGAGGAAAAGACATCACACAAAAGAGTTTCGATACGACAACTTCCATGGCATAGACATAGTATTTACCAAGGAGCATATTGAAATCTAAGTGACCTTGGAATACCATAAGATCAATACAGACAACATTACCTTCCTGACTAATAGGTAACTTAGGAAGGATCCCTAAAGGTTTGCTCCTTCCAGACTACTAGGTAACTTAGGAAGGATCCCTAAAAATTCACTAATGGTTCTATTAAAAGCTAAAAGATTCTGCATAACAAGCACAAGCTGAGGGAAACCCAAAGCTTTCCAAGCGGATGAAGATAAAATAATGGTAAAATCACCTTCATCTACATTTGTGCACCTCACATTATTACCATATGATTTCAAAATGATTTGGAAAGGGGTGGAAGAAGGAAGACGAGGTCCTGTAAGTCTACTCCAATTAAAGGAAGTAGCCTCATAACTTGGAGGGGAATAAATGGAAACAGATGAAATTCCCCCATGTGTAGAAGAATCTGAAGTAACTCCAAGAACTTGAGAGGTATTAATTTCACTCTATAAAGGGAGAGTGGGATCGAACAAAGATGGGATTGAGTCAACAACTTGATCAACCAATGGTTCATCAACTTGAGTGATATGTGTTTCACTCTCCAATGGATGAATGGGATTGACTATAATTGGATCAATCATTTCGTCAACTGACAGTAAGTTGGGAGAAATTTTATGGTAACCAGTTGGAAGTTGTTGTTGTGGAACAATAAGTTTTCCCAACAATTTTGAGGCTTCATCCATATGAAGGCAAAGGTGACTATAATGAATCCCTTTGCATAACCTACAAGGAAACGTAACTTTACCCTTTTCCCCAGGAATCTGACAATCACTAGTTGATGGATCAATTGTAGGTTGATAAGAAGTTTTAGACCATACTTCCAAGACCTTAGGAATACCATGGCAATTAATAAGGAAGTGGTCACCCTTACAAAACTTGCAAGGGTATCTGGGCTTGCGATGCATATTGGAATTTTCCTCAACATTACCATTACTTGCACCCATGATTGGTTGGTTGACATCTGTGTTATCTTGCTTCTTCTTTTTCTTCCCTCTCTTCTTCTTAGTCACCTGGTTACTAGAGTCAACGCTTATACGAGGAAAAGAAGAAGCAAGAGAGGAGGATGTGTTGGGTGAAGAAGGTAAAGGGTCAACAAGGGCTAGTGATGTTGAGATGATGTACTCAGTTGAGGTGGAGTATTTTGGGCATTTGGGATCAAAAATTTGGAAACAACAACATTGGTAAGCCTATCGTGAATCAGGGAAGTGACAAAGTAGCCATATAAGGAGGACTCACATTTGCAAAATTAGGGAGAGGATTAGGGTTCCCATTAAAAGGGAGGTCTTTATCGGTAACTTTCAGCATTGATGCCATTAGATTCAACTTAGATAAATTTACTATCAATATTAAGAATTGAAAATCACAATCCACACCTAGGGTCTGTAAAAAAGTAAAAATAAAACAATTAACACGTGCTAAAAAATCTAAGGATTCAAACTATGAAAACAAGCTTTTCACAGCGAATTCACTAGATGGTGATGAAATCCAATGTTGCAGAGATCAAAACAAAAAGTGGCTATAGATAGAGTGGGTGGAACCGGTTTTACTGACAACCTGCTTAATGTACATGTTCTCGTGCAAGTAAACTTCTTTTACGCCATGTCGAATGAAGAATACCCTCTATAAATTTTCAAGTGAGTCTAGTCAATGACCATTATGAGTACAAAAAATGCCTCCCCTCCACTGTCACCTCGGGTAAAAGCCCTAAGATTATAGTCGCTAAGGTTACCATGTAAAACAATTTAACTTGGGGGGACAGTCACAGATCAGATGTATATGCGAGGGAAAAGTAACAAAGCTCAATCCCCTTGAAAGTTCTTCAACATGGTTAGACCGAGGTTTACTTCCAACTGAATCCCAAGTACCTTTCGACACCATTTTTAGTACATGTAAATCACTCTAACGTAGCCAATGAAGTGGGGTTGATCACTTCATTGGGTCCGATATGATCTCATGCTTGAATCCTTTGTAAGGGGAGCTTCCCAAAGAAAAAACGTAGTAAATGGATTCTTCTCCCTATCACAAGATGCTAATGTTTGTTTCCAGGTTTGGAAAGTTAAGTCACATTCCTATTCCAAAGCCCTACAACCTAATCTATTGTAGGTGGAAAAGAGCCTTAAGAATAAGAAAATTCTAGATTTATTTTATTAGCTTTGATTTTAAGAGATGTTATTTACTCAAAGGTAATGGATGTGAAACTTGATGGAATTGTGACTTGACGTAAATCATAATGCAATTGATAATGAAAATGATATATTTTTGTTTCAATGAATTTCTATTTGAAGTAAGGAAAGAGTCTTTAAATTTTAACAGATATGTAAAAAAGAAAATCTAAATCCCACTATAACCCTTTTCCTACAATGCAGATATCTAATCTTAAATTACCCAAATATTGAAAATAACTTCAAGATTTTCACTTTTCCCAATAACACAAAAAAATCAAGAAATTTCTCTTTAAACATACAATCACTCAGAAATGTGCAAAATGAAAAAAGAAACCAATGATCATTAAAATGAATTTTTCTAATTGAATGCTACGAATTCACTTGCAACAAAGAGTACAGTTAATAAACGCTTCAACAATGGAAGGGAAAAATAATTTTCATTTCAAAACTAACATAAGAAGTATTTTCCACAAACAATACCCAATCTTTTAAAACATTGTTTTTCACACACACAAAAATCTTTTGCTAAAGAGAAAACCAAACTCAAGAACTGATCTGACTGGAAGCAGAAAGACAAACAGTCAACAAGGCAAGACCAACTGATCTCTGTTTTGATAGATAGAACATTCACCAGATGAGACTTTAACCTAATTTGAAAAATCAAGATAATCACAAGCACATCTTTTCACAACACTCAACTAGACCGACAAACACTCAAAGAAGGTAAAAACAAGTGTAACCTAATAGGAAAAGAACAAAAACTTTGGACCCGATGAGGATAAAACTGAAATTTTAAAAAATTCCAAGTATGTGTGTAGGTCTTAGAGAAAACTAGTGCGCATACACTCTGTTGCAAAAATACAAGTGTGTATAACTACGCTTTGTGCCTTTAGCCTAAATGCGCACGGCAAGAAATTATGGAAAAAATAGAGAGCAAGTCAAATCAAACCCAAAATCCAAATTTTTAAGATTTCCAGACATTCAAGGAAGGCTTGTACATAAGGTTCAAAAGGTCAAACAAGGAAAAAAATGGAGAGTGAGATGATTCCCCATTGGAGTCACCAATTTGTTCTATGGTCTTATCCCTCTTGTGGGCAAGAGAGGTCTCCCTAGAGCTCAGAAAAATCTAGTAACAAACAATTGGGAACTGCTACCTTTCTCTAGACTACAATTGAATGAAACAAATAGTATATTAGAATCCACTCACCATTTAAATCGAAATGCCTGATGAAGTCATGTTCAAAGCTTTCGACCATCTTCTTCTCCTTGATGCTTTAGATATCTTCCCATCTCTTCCCACAACTTCTCTGAGATATCCTGAAGGAGATCTACATATACATAAACATACATGAGAACAAAGCATCCAACATATAGCATAAGACATAAATGGACTAATTAACCCAATCATATACCAAAATGGATCAATATGAAATCAAAGTCAATGTAGGTGATCAAGGAGTCCTACAAATTATAACAATATAAGCATAATTGAGAAATAATGATTGCCTTTATATTAATAAAAATGGAGAATAGACTTACAACCTTGAAAGCTTGATGTTGCGAGTCCCTTCCCACAATCTCCAACCCTCTCCTTGAATTAATAACCTTCCAACCTTATTCCAACGACATAATCCTACTTCCAACAATCCTCCTCCAATCTCTAGGCTTGTGATAGCTTTATAGGCCAAGAGTGGGAAGTTTGAGATCCATTATCCAAGGGATGATATCCACTAATAATGGGATAGAGGTTCCATAAAGAAAGGGATTTTCTCCATGATGTGAGGGATCAGGGCTAAATAGGCACCCATTTGAAGATTTTTTGTTGGGATAGATACAACTAACAATGCTTCTAGACTTTACTTTTTATTTTTACATTTGTTAAAGGATGTGCGCAGGCTACAGTGTAAGACAAATAACACTTATGCACAGTTTCTAATGGACTTCTTTGCGTAGGCACAAATATTGACTAGGGAACCGTGCAAGAAGCCAAAAGTAGGGTTTTGAACCATGGGATCCAATAATATCACCTTCTTTGGGATAGTTTTGTTTCTAACTTTGCAGGGGGAATATTTGGGAAACATTTATGGATAGTGAAAGATCCAAATCGATGGTCATTTAACTAATGTGACAAAATGACGTGTA
This sequence comes from Pinus taeda, assembly GCA_000404065.3. Taxonomy (NCBI): domain Eukaryota; kingdom Viridiplantae; phylum Streptophyta; class Pinopsida; order Pinales; family Pinaceae; genus Pinus; species Pinus taeda. The sequence continues at coordinate 39,269 of APFE031396019.1, read as the reverse complement.
ACACCTTCTTAGATTGCTTAAGGGACATTTTTTTGTATGGTTGTAGCCTTAAAAATACCCAGTCATCTACATCAAAACTTCTTTCATTGCGATGTTGATCTTCCTCTTGTTTCATTTGATTCTGCACTAGAGTGAGGTTATCCTTTAAGAGTTGGAGAACTTGTTGTTGATGCTTGATGTGACCTTCCACTAGTTGAACCTTAGAATTTTCTCTTAAATCTTATGTGATAGACGGTGGATTATATCCATAAAGTGCCATAAATGGGGTCATGTTTTCTATTATATCGAAGGAAGTGTTATACAACCATTCAACCAAAGGTGACCACTTGACCCATTGTGTTTGTTTATTAGATGCAAAGCAACAAAGATATCCTTCCAAAATTGTGTTACTTTCTTAGCTTTCCCATAATATTTAGGATGATAAGATGAGCTATGAGCTAATTAAGTACCAAGACAAGAAAATAATTCCATCCAAAAATTTCCAGTGAAAATGGGAACTCTGTTGTTGGGTAGTAGATCCCTCGCGTAACGGTTTTGGGGCTTGAAGCCCACAATTTTGGGGTAATGGTATTATAAAGGCTCCACGAAGTACGCAGAGCACGAATTGTAATAAGTCAAGTCAAAGGGTTATCCGCCCAAAAATAATGTAAGGTAATGGAAAGTGAGTCGGCCTACCCATGGTTCACAGACCATGGGAATGTATAAATAGAGCGAGGCTCTAAGTGTAGAAGTCAGTTCTTGGTTAAACTGGATCTTAAGTGTTATGGGTTGTTGAATGCGATATTCACTCTGAGTCTGTAAGTCTGAGTCTTGGGTCATAGTAGTAGATAGAGGCTCTGCTGATGTGTGCATGGAGGCCTAGTAGAATCCACAGCTGTGTGCGCGGACCCCTACAGCTGCATGCACAGGGTAGGAAGAGGATTGTAACTAAAGAACGCATTAATTAAGATAAGTTGGTTTTGGAATATCATGCATCTATTTCTATGTTTCTGTTATGCATCTATTCATAGTTTATGTTTACGCACATGTCTATTGAATGGTGAATGAAAGTATTGGGCCCACTTAATTTAATTCAAGATCTATAATAATAATAATAAGCACAATAAAGGGTAAAGAACATTTGCGGTCATTATCCAAGCCACGCAAAGGTAGTTTCACTGAAAAAACAACTGCGCAGAAGTAGTGCAGCACATAGGATCAGTTCACGAGCTTTCTAGATCTCATCAAGACATCGCTAGGGCACGAAAACCTGGTTCCAGCACCCTCCCATACTACCTAGGGTGAGACCTTAGTCCACGCTCTACAGGCTGTTGCCGAAAGGGCCGGTAGTTTCGGGATTTGTTTGGCTAAAACACTTCTGAACCTGGGTCAGGCCCCAGCAAGCCAACAAATGGTTCCATTGCTGGGACTGGGATTTGCCTAAGGGATGTCTAGTGTCAGAACACTAGAACCCTACGAAGAAGGAAATTGAAGATTGGTTGGATCAGAAGCTTCATGAGTTCGTAACACATGGGAACATAACTCCACAGATATCCGAGAAGAGGTGGCTGGATCGCTACGTATATACAGAAATCCATGAGATCTTCTTCATGATCTTCTCTTCGGAGCTGTATGATTGGATCACAAGGTTAGCCGACAGCCAGGGAAGGTACAAGCTCAATCAACTGATATTGTGGACTCTGGAGTTAGTGCGCAGACTAGAGGCATCAGAAGATAAGATCGCACGGGCCGTGGACTATTGGCTCAATCGGATAATAGGAGAGTTTATCATTGAGTTCACAATAGACAAAACTGTGAGCTATAGTGAAGTAGAACAACACTTTCTCAAGAGACCGCAAGGTAGGTACACCAAATCCATGAATACCTGGATTAAGATGCTGTTATGTGAAAAGCGGGTTATGCGAATACATTAATGAGTGGAACGATGCGAAGTGGAAAGATCTACAAAGGGATCGAAGGGTTATGAAACAGTCCTTTAATTTCACCACCGCAAGCGAGCGAGGAAGAGCGTGCTCGAGCTTCCCTGAGAAGTGACGTCAGTTTGATAGGGCAACGCATTTCGCAGTTATCACCTCCACTTATGCCATCACCCACTTTGCCTATGTCACCTCCATCTTCAACTATCCCCCCTCCACCAAACTCGAAGTTTAGCATGGCGAGCACAATCAAGCTACCCATATTCAAAGGAGTAGGGAACGAAGACCCAGATCAGTTCTGGTTCATGGTGACAGCAATGTGGGAAGCCCAAGGAGTCACGGATGACAACATTAAGAAGGCCACCTTGGTGAGCACTGTTATAGACATTTTTGGGCACTGCAACCCCAATCATAAATGCCCATAAACTAAGAGATCCTAAGTCCCTAAATGTGTTGCTTCACTGCCTAAAGGAACAAGGTCAGCTGATTACATCATCTCCCAAAAGTTCTCCACTAAAAACTGCTCAGAAATGGTCAAAACTGGACCATACTGAATACCCA
>APFE031396019.1:12237-36513 GCA_000404065.3 Pinus taeda | reverse complement strand
ACCCAGTGCAGAGGGTGCGATGCATATCACCTTCCCAGTGTAAAGGGTGTGATGCATACTGAATGGCCCCTCTATAGGTTGTGATGGTCGGGAATGGACAAATGGCAGGGACAATTTGTGAGGTGGAAGATCATGGAATCTTCTAGAAGCTTCCCCTCTGACACTTGCCTCTCTGTTTTCGACCAGGGATGAGTAAGAGATCATCAGTCTCCATGTGGAATCAAGAACTATCAGAGAGAGGACACTAATCAAGACCCTAGAAGATGACTCACCCCCCTTCAATCATCTATATATGGATCCCTCATCACAGAGATCGGGGGCTAGAATCTTGTATCTTATAGAGAAGTGCTGTTGGTTTTCTAGTGTAACTTCATAGTGTTGGGTGATCTAAGCTTTACTTGACGTGAAGAAGGGCTTTCTTTCTGTTGGGTCAGAACATATGGTTGTAATCCTCTTGCTATTCTTGATCTTAATAAAGCTATTCAAGTTTTCCTCCATATTCTTGTATGTTTGATTATATATGCATTTGTATGGTTAGCACATATCTGGTCCTATGTTATTTATGAATATAGATCTCTGTTCTTCGATAGTAGTATGCTGCTTTGATTCCGCAGGTGCTCTTTGAAGCTAGGCAGACGAAGAAGAAGCAGCAAAGATCTATTGAGAAGGAGAGGAATAAAGCAAGGGAACCAAGCGCAAGACTAAGGTTGGTGTCCTTGTTCCACTCTTATCTTTTTTCATAAAGGAAAGCGAAAGTAGACTTTACTTGTTTGTTTCTAAGATAGCTACCAGTCTTAGTGGGAATAGCAGCTCCGAGTGGACACTATTCCCGGTAACAAGCACGTTGCAGGATCACGCACTGACCTGGTATATCAAGCACTCGAATCATCACCCAAATGCAAGAATAGTAGAGATCCAGAATGCACTGAACAAAGAGTTTAGCCAGCCAAAATCAGAGACACAGATGATCGTTGGATTTAAAAAAATCGTGATGCTTCTAGGCGAGACCCCCTGGGATCTGGATCAGAGGCTAAAGAGTATGATCCGCGAGGCTAATATGACGCTAATGGATGTGTAGCACTACGCGTGGTTTGTGGCATCTTTGACACCACACCTAAGGATGGCGCTGTCACAATAGAAGCTCTCAACTTAGGCAGAAGCATTGGAAATGGCGATGAGGTTGCATGAAACACAAATACAGGATCTAGGGTTGGGAGTCCAAAAAATCCATGAACAACTGTAGAACCTATGCTTAGAGATGCAGAGCTTGAAGCAGGATAGGGCACCTCGGCCAGAAGCGTGTAAAGAAGTATGGTGCATAAAATGTAAAGGCCAGGGCCATGATAAGGATCACTGTCCTGTATTCGCAAACTGTTTCGCAGGAGGGGGACCAATTCCATTGAGACAAGAGGTACAAGTAGGGCCAAGTGCTGTACCCACGCTCTAGTGCATGATTTTTCAGGTGGGAGGAAAGCACACGACGAACAACTGTCACTTGTTGCAGAAGTATACACAGACTCTGCAGTAGCTATTTTTGAAATTTTTGTAAATTGGTGGCCCACGATGAACGAAACTATCGAAGTTATGAATTTTTGATGGATCGAACACCTGTCTACAAGATGCAGACTGAGGTGCGAGGTCAGGACCCAGCTGCAACAATAGTGTGCAGTGGATTCCAAGGATGCGGATGAGGATGAGGAGGAATGGGACCTAGACAATTAATCTGCTATAATTGCAGAGGACATGGGCACTACGCACGTGATTGTACGAATTTGACTAGAACATGTTGTCCATATTGTTATCAGTTTGACATTGATTGAACAGATGCATGAGAAAGGGGTACTACAGCCTAATCCAACTCAGAATATCCAAATGATGAGGTCTGAACCACGCGAAGAAGACCCCAACGTAAACATGGTGCTCAGAAGTGGCGCAACCACAGGGGAAGATAAGGGAAAGCAACCCGAGGATTATACATGGGTTCACAAGGATCCTATGAAGGAACCTGAGTTTGACTTGGAACGTGCAGGGGAAACATTTATGGAAGCTAAGAAGAGCTTCACGGAGGCCTCTACTTCAGGTAGTAAGGATTGACCAGAGTTGGGAATGGATCCTTCTATGCTTACTACCTTTCTAGAGACATGCATGAAATTGCTACGTGATAATAAGGTGGTTAAAGGATTACAAGAGCTGATAACTAGGTGCACAGGGTCAAGGGAGCCACGTATAGTCCAGAAGCTGGGAAAGCATGCTTTGCGCATCGGGAGGGAAATGCGGTTGATGGCGCAAATTAGCAAATATGAGATGGATCAAGTAATCCTAGACCCAGGGCCGGATTCGAATGCATTACCAAAGTAGACATGGGAATGCATGGCAGGCCTGCATTACAGTGGTATCCTATTCAATTATTGATGGAAAACCAACAAAAGCTCTTGCCCATGGGAAGGCTGCAAGGGGTAAGAATGGATATTGAAGGTGCGAGCACACAGACAGACTTTGAGGTAATAGAGATTGTGGATGATAGTAACCCTTACCCTACATTGCTAGGAATATACTGGGCCAAAGATATGAATGGAGTCGTCAACCTGAAGAAGGAGAAGATGATTTTTGAGAAAAAGTCCCTACGCGTGGTTGTTTCGCTAGATCTAGTTGAAGAAGCGCACTACACTGAACCTGTGCGTGAGGATGACAATGACAATGGGCTGGATTTCATTTACTAGATAACGACGCAAGACCAGGATCAGGTGAACTCGACTGAAGATGGGAAAATATCATGGGAGCACGATAGTTCCCGTACTTCGGATTCAGATGAGGAAATAGAACACTGACAAAACCGGTTGCACTAAATTGTAACCTGATGATTAGATCACTGCAGTGCGTCATGACTGAAGCAAGGGAACTGTGAGCATATGATGGGGAGACAAGCGTGGATGAATTCTTAGACAGATTCGAACAGGTAGTGCCAAAACAGTAGTGGTATAGTGCGATGGAATGGGCATTGTGCGCAAAACCCGCACAACGATGGAATACACACCAGAAGAATATTGGGAGTTGGCACAAATGCAAAATATGGATGCACTTATGGTTTGGAAGTCCCTAGTATTGAACATGAGCCGGGCAGCGAGGGAAAAGCAGTTTGCATGCCCACCTGTGTCAATGGGTGAAGACATGTTCTGTGCAAGAACATCTCAAGCTAAGGATCAAGAATCAGAACCTGACTCGACAGCAGGAAAAGCGACGCACACCACAAGTACCCCACGTCAGAGCATTATCAAAGCTACTTGGAATCATGAATAAAGTTTACCAAGCAGGACGAACGGATTGGGACCTGCGGGTACAAATGGTTCAATGGAACTATAGGACCGTAAGGAAAAGCTGGAGCATGGAAAGGACCCCAACAGTGACAAGAAGAGAGGAAACCAGGAGAACAGAGAAGAATCCCCAGACTGCAGGTCCCGCAGTTGGGACAAGATGTGAGGACCTGGGTAATGGAGTTACACATTTGCAAGAAGACATTCAGCGAGGGAGCATGAAACTCTGTGAAATCGATGATGAGTGGGCATGGCTAAGGAAGATAAGTGTGATATTGGACGAAGAAATCAGTAAAATGGAAACCAAAGTAGCACAAGTGGGCCGCAAGAAACTAAGCATGATGGGATCAAGTCTAGCCACCCCTATTACTACATTAGAAACAATTGTGACCCTGCTATCATGGTTGTGACCACACCTTACTAAATAGGGGAGCATGCCATACAAAGAAGAACACAATGCACTACCAGATGCAAGGGTATTTGAAGGGTTCCCGCAACTTGGGCTAGCAGGAAAATGGAAGCTTTGCACTAGGGGTGCGACCACCTGACTATCTATAGGAAGGATAGTCTCAGCGCCCCAAGTAGCTGAAAGAAGGTGCAGGACTATAAACGAGTCTGCAGGAGAGTTGTATGGAAAGGAGGGTCCACGCAGGGCCCGTATGTCACAGGGAGTGCGGTTGCGCATAAGGGGCTACGCTACTATGCGGGTAGGCTGGGAGGTGACTGTTGATGTCACTGTTCATGATAGGAGGTCTAACTTAAGGCAGAAAGGAGTGGGCGACGAGCCATTAAGATAAGAATTAAGAGCTAGATTCGAGATGATCTGCCGCCAAGAAGGTATTAATGACTCAGAATTGGAGGGAATGGGCAAATTCAAATTCACATGTTACTATAAAATCCCTTGGCGGAGCCTCTAAGAAACACTTGGTTGTTTGAGATTTCAGCTGATACAGAGCGTTGAGCACCAAGATACCTTGCCACCCATAAGTACGCGACTGATCAAATCCAGTGTAGAAACAATGACAGCTACAAGAACTAGAGTGTGATTCGCAGAAGTAACCCTAGAGCCCTGTGTGACGTAGGAGGAGCTTGGATAGGAAGCAGTTATACCAGAGGTTCCAAAGTCCCCATGCACATTGCGACCACAGAAAGACAAGCAGAAAACAGGGCCAGTCTGGGTATCACCATAGAACTCACGATTCAGTAAATTATCAATGGCATAGAAGGGCAAAGCTGTCACCATCAAAACTAAGGAGGAGAGGAAGATTTGCAAGCCCTGATCACTCAAATTAAAGCACAGGATGATGAGGCAGAAATTGTTTCCCAAGTACCTTCGGCGATAAAATTACCTCCCTACATGGCCCCATGGAAAGGGACAACCAAGATATTGAAGGACCTAGAGGCCATGAAGAGTGCGCTCCAGACCTCGCTTCTTTTGGACGAAATAAGGTTTGATGGTTTGCCGCTGGGACAGGTGCCTAATATAAAGTTCAAATACTAGGACCTTGTGGACATTGAGAAGTTCCCACAGCTGGCCGAGGAGCAACTATTGCAACATAAATGGTTGACGTGGTGTGGCGAAGGCTGGGCTACTACATTTGCGGTGGATACCCCACTACCACCGTGCGCCCGTCACAATTTTTGTCATCCAACAACTACTGTGTCTAATACATGATGTGTATCTCTGGCTGGAGTAGCCGATTCCCATCATAGCCAACTTAATTCACCGAATTTCTCGGCTGCCCATCAAAGGAAATAATATCGCAGCTGTAGTAGGAAATATCATTGACTTGGGCCTTGCAGATGCTATGAAGGCAAAATATAAGCTAGAGAAGAGGAAGTGAGGGTATGTCATAGCAAGCACCAAGGACCATGGGGTGCGCGTCGCCACCTAGCTCCTGGCTGCAAGCTCATGAGGAAGTGCCGTGCAGACGAGGTGCTAGCATATGTAATCGCATTGGTGGAGCAGTGTGTAGAGGGGGCCTAGTTCAAATGGGCGCAGTTTCTCTGCAATGAATTTCTGACAAATTGTAGGGAGGCCCAGGAGTAGGGTGAAACCTTCCACTACACGTGGTTACTCTTATCCATCCTGTTGGTTGCAGGGGAGCTGCCGGAGGACAACCCGTTCCCCACCATTGAGAAGAACCTACCCAAAGCCGTGAGGTACACCTCACTCTAGGCGATGAAAGACGTGACCATGGTTCGTGAGATCAAGGTGTTTTGCGTGTTCATGGAGGCATGCAGCCAAACATGGATCAACCACAGGCTGCAATTTTCCCCAGTAGTATACAATAGTCTACAAAGTGTAGTCGAATTCAAGGCGGATATGCATAATCTATATATCCGGGCGTGAAAGGATCGAACCCGAACATGGATGAAGCTTCTGTTAATTGCAATGGACGATGCAATCTTCGATGTAATGGCGGCATGGTCTTCGGAGTGGTGCACTCCGAACTTGGCATAATTAGAAAAAATTGTAGCATAGCAGTGGAAGAAGGAAGCCAAGCTATGCATTAGGAAGTTGACAGAAAGAAAGCGCTAGGAACAGGAAGCGGCCACACAGCGGAAGGAGGCTGAGGCAGCAGCGACTGCGTGGATGACAAAAACCATAGCCGCACCCACCGAAGAGACCGAGGAAGGTCAGGAAATGTCCATGGAGTAGGACATACAGTGGAAGGTTGAGGCATAAGAACGCACAACACCATCGACCCAACTCAAGAGGCCACTCATCGAGGAGAAGCCAACCGCATGGAAGAAGACAAAGACTCTGAAGACTTCTAAGGGAGTCCTTCTTGATAGTAGCGAACCAGTTTGCAATGTCACTAAGGATGCTCTCGAGGAGTTGATGATAGAGCAGGAAACTGTGTTGGGGGAGCTCAAAGCGTAGTTGTAGGCATTATAGGTGTGACCCCACAGGAGGGATGACACCGCACCTTGCGGAAGGTGTAACCGAAGCTGAAAAGATGTTGTGTGCATGCAATGAACACTTTAGTGTTACCAGAAGGAACTGTCTTAGCAGAGGCTGAAGGTAACATGAAGGGCTGGGGGTTGAAATTGGTCGCCCTTCACAGAGAAACCCCGTACCAGCTGTAGGATGGGGTAACTACTGAGCTTTGCGCCAGAGAGGGCTGCACACTCCAAGTCTTGAGTGAGCAGAAGGTAAATTTAGAACAGCTCAGCCTGTAGCACGACAACCTAGTCACCCAAAACCAGGGAGTAGAATAGGCAGTGGAGGAGGGCTGTAGTAGCATTTCGGAGTTGGCCATGTTGGCGGCACTCCCCACCACAGAAAAGATTCACTAGCTGGCAGCTGGAGTCCGCAGGTCCCAGGAGGAAGCCGCAAAGGTTCAGTTGGAGTTGAACTTGCAGATCACAGAGCTGCGAGTGAAGACGCAGTCCTCTACACCCCCGGAAGTCAGAGAGCAGCGCCACTGTGCCATTCAATCCAGGTTGAAAGAGATAGATCACGCTGTACAAGACTGCATGGGATTGTTGGACTAGTCCCTCATCACGCTCAATTTACTGCAGGAGGACCCAATGCTGCAGAAATTAGAGACAGAAGCATGGGAATTACAACAGGCCTATGACAATGTTCGAGGGACCATGCAGACAATCGCCCTTACTCAGTGATTGGATAAAATGAGGGAGGCCCAGACTTTGAAAGAACAGGTGGATGCCACATGCTAGAGGAAGTAGGGCTTAAATCACGCATCCAACCTTGGCTCGAGGAAGAGTTCATGGTCATTGCCACGATTGAGGGGAAGTTGGCCCAAATGTAGGACACATATGCACAAAGGAAAGAGGGTGCCTTTGATAACGATGCATCAGAGAGTCGAGCACAATTGATTCAGCAGACAGCGGAGGAATGTGTGGTAGACGTTCGTGAAGTGCAGAAGTTGTTGGATGGACTCTGAGCAAAGATCACCACACCAGCGTAGTGACTCGAGGGTGAGTCACGATGTTTGTGTTGGGTCCTGTTGGGCAGCGGATCCCTCACGTAATGGTTTTGGGGCTTAAAGCTCAAAATTTTGGGGTAATGGTATTGTAAAGGCTTCACAAAGTATGCGGAGCATGAATTGTAATAAGTCAAGTCAAAGGGTTATCCACCCAAAAATAATGTATGGTAATGGAAAGTGAGTGAGCCTACCCATGGTCTATGGAACATGGGAATGGATAAATAGAGCGAGGCTCTAAGTGTATAAGTCAGTTCTTGGTTAAGCTGGATCTTAAGTGTTATGGGTTGTTGAATGCGATATTCACTCTGACTTTGTAAGTCCAAGTATTGGGTTGTAGTAGTAGATAGAGGCTCCGCTGCTATGTGCGTGGAGGCCTAGTAGAGTCTGCAGCTGTGTGCGTGGACCCCTGCAGCTGTGTGCACAGGGTAGGAAGAGGATTGTAACTAAAGAACACATTAATAAAGATAATTTGGTTTTGGAATATCGCGTATCTGTTATGCATCTATTCATAGTTTATGATTACGCACATGTCTGTTGAATGGTGAATGAAAGTATTGTGCCCACTTAATTTAATTCAAGATCTATAATAATAATAAGCATAGTAAATGGTAAAGAACATTCGTGCTCGTCATCCAAGCTGCACGAAGGTAGTTGCACTGAACAGACTGCCGCGTGGAAGTAGTGCAGTGTGTAGGATTGGTTCGCGAGCTTTCTAGATCTCATTAAGACATCCCTAGGGTGCGGAAACTTGGTTCCAACACCCTCCCATACTACCTCGGGTCAGACCTCAGTCCGCGCTCCGTGGGCTGTTTCCGAAAGGGCCGATATTTTTAGGATTTGTTTGGCTTAAACACTTCTGAACTTGGGTCAGGCCCCAACAAGCCAACATCTGTCACTTACAATAATCTTTGGGTTTCCACATAGCTTTTGAATTGTTTCCATAAATGAAGTAGCAACTATATTGGATTTAAAAGGATGAGATAATGCATAGAAATGTGCATACTTGGTAAGTCTATCAACTACCACCATGATGAAACTCTTCCCTTTAGATTTGGGTAAACCTGTGATAAAATCCATTGAGACCTCCTCCCAACGTTGACTTGGAATGGCTAAAGGTTGTAACAAACCCAGGGTCTTAATTGTCCCAACTTTATTTTGTTGGAAAACCAAATATTTTGCCACAAACTTCTGAATATCATATTGAAGACCATCCTTAAAAAATTCCTTCTTGACCCTATTGTAAGGTTTTAAAAATCCTAAGTGCCCTCCTAAGGGGGAGGTGTGCAATTCCAAAATAATCTTTTGTTTGAGTTGGGAATTCTTACATAGATATAAGCGATATGTGTACCATAATGAATCATTTTTCCATATAAATGTATCAGATGCATTAGGATCTTGCTACAACTTTTGAATGAGTGTCCATACCTCTTTGTAATTCTTCCGTTCATTCCTTTTTTTAGTTTTCCAATCAAGTTGGATAATAGAAATGGAACAGAGAAATGCTTCCACATCCTCATCCTTTCTTCAGAGTGCATCTGCAAAAACGTTTTTCTTCCCTTTTTCTTAGATGATTTCAAAGTCATAAACCAACATCTTTGTTACACAATTTTGCTTCTCTTTTGAAGATAATGTTTGTTACAAAATGTATGTAAGAGTATCATGATTTTCTTTTACCTTGAAGGGTCTTCCCATTAGGCAAGTTTCCATTGCTTTAGTGCATGTAGTATTTCCAAAATTTCCTTCTCATAAATAGGATTTTGTAAATTCTTTCCCTTGGTTGGACGACTTTAAAAAGAAATGGGTCTTCCTTATTGCAATAAAACAACACCAATTCCATTTCTCAAGGCATCAAATTCCACAATAAAGGTTTTTGTGAAGTCTGGTGTAGCTAATACTCGTTCTTGGCACATTGCCTATTTAAGATGTTCAAAGGCCTTAGTTGCTTCTAGTCCAAGAAAATGCATCTTTCTTCAATAATATTTTTAGAGGTGCTACTATTCACCCATAATTCTTGACAAAGTTGTGATAATTCCTTGTCAACCTGAGAAATACTTGAAGATGCTTTAGGGTTGTCGAGAGTTTCCATTCCTGAACGGCTTTAATTTTGTTGGGGTCTACCTTAACACACTCATGAGATACAATATGACCCAAATATTCTACCTTGTGTACTCCAAAGAAAAATTTGGAGGTTTTTTGCATATAATTATTTCTCCTCCAATAGTTTGAGCACCCTGACAACATGTTGAACATGATCCTTCCAAGACTTGCTATAGAGTAATATATAATAGAAAAATACTAACAAAAATTTTCTAAGGAAGGGTTTGAAAATGGAATTCATCAAACCTTAAAATGTGGAAGGTCCAGTAGTAAGGCCAAAAGGCATGACCAAAAATTCATAATGACATTCATGAGATATGAATGCTATTTTCAGAATGTCTTTAGTCTTCATTCTAATTTGATAATATCCTGAATGAAGATCCAACTTGGTGAAGTAAATTTATCCATACAATTCATCCAATAATTCATGAATTAAAGGAAAGGGAAATTTATCTTTAATAGTGATCTTTTTGAGCTCCCTATAATAAAGACACATTTTCCATGATACATCCATCTTGTGCACCAATAGTAATGGAGCAGAGAAATAACTTTGACTAAGTTGACTTATACTGTCATCTAGCATTTATGCACCCATACATTCAATTTCACTCTTTTGGGTATAGGGATATCTGTAAGGCCTGATGTTTGGAGGAACACTTCTTGGAATCAAGTGAATAGCATTATCATAATCAAAAATAGGTGGGAGGCCTTTGGGAGTCTCAAATACCTTGGAATGATTGTTGAAGACTTTTTGGAGATATGGATAAATAGATGATTTCGATGTTTGAAACTCTAATGAGCATAATTATGCAATTATGCCCCATTGATATTTCTTGAAATGATTATTCATGCCATTAGAGATGATCATCTTCCTTAGTTTCCTTGTGATACCCCTTAATTTCAAGATGATTTCTTGAAAATTAAAAGCGATTGTCCCCAAATATTGTAACCATTAGACTCCTAGTACAACATCAACACCACCCATTGGAATGGAAAGCATTGGAATATTCAATAAATATTCCCCCATGGATAGTTTTATATTATGACACTTTCTGGAGAAATTTATAGTTCCTCTATTCGTAACCATTACTTGAAACTCTAGTGGTGGATATGGAAAGCAATTCAATTCCTTGGTTATCTTAAAATGAATAAAATTATGGGTACTACTCTAATCAATCAACATTATTACATTTTTCTTCTTGATATATCCTTCTATATTGAGAGTTCGAGGAGTGGTAATTCCCACCAATGTATTACAAGATATGGTCATATTCATTTCTTCTTTATATTGGGTTGGTTCCTGGTGTATATCCTCTTCTTTTGATGTTTCTTGTTCATTTTCTTCCTCCTCTTCACAATCTATGTAAAATAATTTCTTCTTAGCACACTTATGACCGTTAGTGTATTTTCTATCTCAACTATAAGAAAGCCCTTTTTCTTTTTTCCCCTCCAATTGTTGTGGTGTCAAACTTTTAGGTTGTGGAAGGATAAGAGTAACAACACTTCCATATTTATAGTTGTGAGTGGTAGACTTCCTTGTTGCCATAATTTTGGTTTCAACTTTTCTTGCCACCTGAATGCCTTCTCCAATGAATTAGGTTCCCAAAGGCAAGCCTCATGTTGGATGTTATCCTTCAAAGTTCCTATGAATACATCAATCCTATGCTCCTCTAGAATATCAATTACATTGATATTTAGTTTTTGGAAGTCCTTAATGTGATCTTCCATTGAACCCTTTTGCTTGATATTTATCAATTGGCTAAAGAAGGTGTTGATTTTTGTATCCTCATTGTCTGCTATCATTTCCTCCATAATTGACCAATTAACAAGTGGTTTATGAGAAAAAAACCATCATTACCATACAAACATATTGAGTTCTAAATATAAATATGCAATGTGTATCTTTTCTGTGTGTTGCACATCATGAAGATCAAAATATTGCTCCATCTGTAGGATCCATGTTACTAGATCCTTGCCATCAAAATTCCTCATATCGATATTTGGAATGTCATTCATCTTCAATTCAAATTTAGAGTCTCTAAAATCATCATTAAATTTTTTTATTTCTCATCATGATTTTCATGGAATACCTTTTCGCCATTAGGAAGCATTTCTTGTAACAACCGTGTCAAACCTTTGCTTTAAACCTTCCATGTTTTCTTTTAAACCATTCATGTTGCCTTTTATATCTTGTTTTAAACCATCCAAGCCACCATTTATTTCTGATTTTAAACCATACATGTCCCCTTTTAAGCCATCCATGTCCCCTGTTAGTTCGTCTTTTGTTGCTCTTTGTGAGAGTGAAATTTGTTGCGCTTGGTCCTGTAATTTTGATATATCATGTTGCAATTCTCCCTCTTCATGCGTCATAGTAGAGACTTGTAAGGGTTTAGTGGGTGTATAATTCTATTGTTTATGAGGAATTTTAGAACCAAATACTAATATATATGCTTCCATATGCCCTTGGAATCACTTCAAACTATTTTTTCAAACAAACATTATGCAATTTTAAAAAAAATACACACATTTTTCTTGCTTTTAGGAGCTCGATCTTGAAACGGTTGTACCTCTGTAATTTTGGCTCTCCAAGGTATAAAATTTCATCCAGTGGTATCTCTCTGAGTCTTCTTTTTAACTCCTCACATCATACCAATATTGGATTCTTCAATATAAGGTTATGCCCAATCTCCCACAATGACCTAGTTATGGACTCGTTCAATAGAGTGAACTTGTAAAAAATTCCATGTGTAATTGTTTCAACCTTCAGCCATGAAAATGATACAAAAAAGATATATTCTGTGTGATAGTTTTTACTAAATTCAAATATTATGCTCATAGATAAAGTTATGACAATTTTACCTAGGTTACTTGTTTGAGACTGAATTATGGAGCATGCAAAAACCTTAACTTCTTCAGAACATATCTCAGAAAATATAGTGAACCAAGACCTAAAATTTCTATATGAAGTTCATCAACATTTTGGCTCCACATGGTAGAAATTTTAGCTTTTCAAGCTTTGTAGAAAAAAAGTTACAGCAAAAATTCCAAGATGTCTAGTTTGAAGCAATGAAACCCTAGAATCCAAATCTTTGATACCAAATGTTATGCACCCATATCACAAAACAGAAGAAAATATAGATCAACGACTTGAAAAATAGCCTATTTCAAGAGGAAACCTCCTTTAAATCACATAAATGAACAATTCTTAGAAGATACAAATGACAATACCTCCTTCATATATATAGGAGTCTAAGGGTTACAATATAATTAGAGCCTACATAACAATAATAATGTAAGGGCACAACAATATAAATAGTGGGGTTCTATGGGGTACAAAATAATGATATGGGGTCTACATGGACACAAAAATAACAATAGGGGGGCTACACTAGTATTATAGGGACCTAATAGCTTTGCTACTAGAGAGCATGCATAGCCCTGATGAAGTTGATTGCATCATCTATATGTGTAAGAATCCTTTCTCAAGCCTTTACCCTTTATTATTTTTTTTTCTTTCTCATGCAATTTTGCATTTTTGGGAATTCATGCACCAGGGTGGATGAGAGATCCTGACTTATTTTATGGCTAGAGAGGTTGCTCCTTGTGTTACAGAGACTTTAATATTTTCTATAATGGGTTTGCTCACTTTAGTATTTTCTCTCTATCCCTTCGCTAACAATTGGGATGACACATTTAGCACACCATTCATAAATGCAATACTACTTTACGTGACAAAGATCCTACTAAGGATGTAGGATATTGCAGCTTATTATAGTTCCCTCACATGATCCAATTTGTGTTTTCCATTTAGATAACTTGACTCATTAAGAATAAATATTGCGAGAGTATTTTATGATTGAGCTCGACAGATCGCTCCGAGGATGAACCCTAGTTTTGCTGCCTCCCTTCCTTCAGCCGCCGTCTGGTCTCTGAATGCCCTTGCTGCAGATGGATTCGAGAGCTTCGGTCATGGATTTACAACCTCATTCCTCTCTGCTGATTCGCAAGATCTTCATTTGAAGGAAATCGCTCCCCCTGCTCTCTTCTGCGTTGTTGTGGGCTTTGGAGCAACAAGGCTTCAGCCCCCTGTTTCCTCAACATGCTTCTGCCCTCTTTAGAACACTGGCACAGAGGCTAAAGATGCTCAAGCAGAACTCCTGGCAGCTTCTCCTCTGGCGGTGGCTTTCCGAAAGAAATTTTATGCTCTGATAGGCTGTTTGCCACTGTTGGTACCTTCTCCGACCACTCAGAACCGCCATTCCTATGCATTTCTCCTTCAGAATCCCCTCAGATCCCTGGATCTACCCACATTGCGCATCTGGAAGCTATATTGGGCAGATTATATTACCAGAATCACTAATAGTTAGTCTCTCTTATCGTCTCCTCTGCTGCCCCTGTGGCAAATCCAGGAAACAAAAATCACTCAAAGCGTTTGCCTCCTCTCTTCACAGATCTGTAGGGGAATGAGGCGCCTTGACTTTTCTTCCTCGTTCCAGAGACAAATCAAGCTCATTACAGGCAAAACTATGCTACAATGGGTAAGTCCGATGGATTTAGTGCAGAATCTCAAGCATATACTGAATATCAAACTGGGGATTCCCTCTGCAGCTCAACGACTTCTCCACGAAGGTAAACAACTTGAGGATCTTTATCCTCTTTCTTTTTACTGCATTAAGAGAGATGCCTCCATTATTTTAACCCTTCATTTAAGAGGAGGAGTAGCTAGAGAGTCATCCTCTGCTAAGGCATTTTCATACAAAGATGCAGTCCATGCTCAGAAGCCTAAAAAGACAGTTCCACTAGTATAGGCTCCCAAACCTTTTTTGGTGGACAAACTGGAGGAAGCCCCCACCATTGAAATAATGCATCCTTCGCTGGATGATCAAGCCCAAACGTTTGCAGAGCACGCCATTATCTGCAGGTTTAATGGGCTTTTGCCGCGCACAGCAGACCTCTACCAATGGATCCACTCTAACTGGACCAACAACTGCAAGGTTTAGTTATGCTCAAAGGGCTTCTTCATTGTAGTGTTTGCCTTCGATGAGGACTACCAAAAAGCCCTTACTGCAGGTCCATGGTTCTGGGGCTCAACAGGTTTATTTCTCACCCCCTGGTTCCCAGATTTTGATCCAGCTATAGCAGTCATAACCAAGCTCCCCATCTGGGTCAGACTCCCCAACCTCCCGGCACATCTATGGCATTTTGCTATTTTCCAAGGGATTGGCAATGCTCTAGGTAGCTTCCTCGACACAGACATCTCAAGAGGGGAAAAGGGCATCTACACCTTTGTAAGAATCTGTGTAGAAATAGACATGAGCAAAGGTCTCCCTGACCAGATCAATCTCAAAATTGGAGAATTTCATTGGACTCAAGCCCTGGACTACGAGAACACAACCTTTCGCTGCTGGAACTGCCATCACACAGGGCACCTTCAAAGCTACTGTCCCTCAATGCTGATACACAAGAAGAAAGCCAATCCTAAGCAAAAATCCAAGAGCTGGAAGCCTCATAACCCTCCCCCCATGGATGACTTTGATTTTAGCACGGATGATGAGGAAGAGACTGCAGAAGATATGGAAGAAAAACTAGCATAGGATCCGGCCTAGGCTAAGCCTGGGGACTTGTCTATTAAGCCAATCTCACAGAAAAGGAATCATGAATCCTCTCCATCGGATTCAGACAAGGAAACTCCTTCGTCCGCCCAGCTCAGCTTGCAAATCTTGCCAAACCAGCAATGCTCTCCGGAATGGGTCAAAGTTGGTAAAAAGAAAGGGAAAAAGTGCAGATTAGTTGATTCCATCCATGTTGGGTAGAATCCTCTGTTTTTCTCTTCCTCTCTACTCCTCTTGTTTCTTCATGTTCATCTCCCTTCTCTTCTTTCTCTTCTAGCGGCCGAGGTGGATAGATCATCCTTTTCGGCTGCCCTTCTTCCTGCTTTCTTGACTGTAATTTCTCATTGTACTATATTTTCCCTTAATAGATTTAACTTTTACTGAGAAAAAAAAAACTTGACTCATTAAGATATTTAGGACTAAACCAATATAAATAAGTCTAACATAAACCAATTGATGATAAATTACTATATTCTCATTTAAAAGATTTGATATACGCTCATGAGTGATTGAGACAAGCAATTTATTTATGTTCAAGGCCTATTATTTATTAACAAGGGAATGGTAATAAAATAAAAAGAGTAGTGCATAAGGAAAACAAATGCGAAAACATAAATGGAATGAAACAAAATAAAAGACATAAGGAAATAAATATGTACAAATGGAAGAGCATCTTATATAGATGCTAATGGAAGTGAATATTTGTATCTATGTCATTGATGGGGAGGGACTCAATCGACCTATTCAAGGTTTGAAATGTGTAAGTGTGTTGGCCAAGCTTCTCATGGATTTGTAATGGACTGAGCCACACAAATTGGAACTTAGTATGTTTTCTCTTGTCTTCATGAGTTTGATTCCATTTTGAAACATGGTCACCTACATGGAAATTCTTATAAACTCTGTATCTCTTGTCAAACCATCATTTGATGTGTAACTGAAGAGAGGCAAACTTAGCATGATTCTTTTTCCTTTCCTCTTCAAGTTTCAGGAGAGTGTTAATCCTAATTTTCATGATGGGGCAAGGCCTAGCTCTCAATTCTTGGGTGAGTTGTAATGCTAGTCGATATAGGTTTGGAGTAAGGATTATCTCCTTTCTGTAGACTAGGAGGTATGTATAAGTAACTAGAGAAGGGTTAGGTGTGACTTGATCATCCCATAAGGCCTTATATAAGGTGTTATGCCAATTGCGCTGTTGAGTAAGCATAATTTTCTTAATGATTCGAATCAAATTTTTATTACTGTACTCAACTAATCCATTTCCTTAGGGATAGTAATTGGAGGAGTGTTTATGCACAATCCCTTTATCTAAAGAAAACTCATACAATTTCAAAGAGGAGAAATACATGGCATTATAAAAATAAGTGAAGTTGGAACACAAAACCTGGTGATAATGTTTTGCTAAATAAATGGCATAACCATTTGATTGTTCACTTGTTTCAAAGGGATGACCTCAACCCATCTCGTGAAATAATCTATTACGGTGAGAATATATTTGTGCTACTTCAACGAGTGTGGGAAAATCTCACCAATATGTCCAATCCTCAGCGTTGGAAAGGTTATTTACCATAATCGATTGTAGTGGGGTTTGTTAGGTCCCTATAATACTAATTTATCCTCCATATTGTTATTGTTGCGTCCCCATAGAAGCCCACTATTTTTATTGTTGTTCCCTTATGTCATTATTGTTATATAGGCCCTAACTATATTTTGTCCCTTTAGACTCCTATATATACGAAGGAGGTATTTTCATTTGAATCATCCAAGAAATTTTCATTTATGTGACGTAAATGGAGATTTTCCCCACAAATTGGCTTATTATCAAGTCATAGGTATATATTTTCTTATTTTTTTGCATTATTTTGATTTGGATACATAACATTTGGTATCAAAGTTTTTGATCCTAGGGTTTTATTGCTTCAAACAATCCATCATGGAATTTTCACTATAACTTTTTTTTTGGGAAGTTTGAGATAGTGAAATTGTTACCATGTGTAGGTGAAATATTGATGAACATCTGTTTAAAATATCAGACCTTGTTTCTCTATATTTTCGGAGATATGGTCTGAGGAAGTTAGGGTTTTTGTATGCTCTAGAATTCAGTCTCAAATAGGTGTCCCAAAAAATAATTACAAATTTATCTTCAAGCATTATATTTTAATTCCATAAAAAGTGACTATAAGTGCACAAACTTTAGCTTTTCAAGTATGATTTTCAGGGCCTAAGGTTGAAACAGTGACGTGTGGTTTCATGTATAAGTTCACTCTACTGAACCAATCCATAGTAAAGCCATTATGGGAGATTTTTCATAAATTTAACTTGAAGAATCCAATCACGGTATGAATTATGGAATTAGAAAGAAGACACATAAAGATAAGTGAGGATTCAATTTTAGGCCTTGGGAGAAAAAAACCATATAGATACAATAGTTTCAAGGTCAAACATATTGGAAAGCTCAAAATCAAGCTATTAAAAGGCGTGTATTTTTAAATTTTCGTAATTTTTGTTTGAAAAATTAGTTTGAAGTGATTCAAAGGGCATAGTGAAGCACATTTTTTCCAATCTAAAAATCGTAATCTTTCATTATGTGGAAAAATTACATGTAGTAAATGCCCAAGGCATATGCAAGTCCGTTGGCCCATGGCCATTTCAAGAAACTGTGTTAAGAAATATAGATGGCCAAGCCATTTCCTGTAGGATTGTTCAGTGTGATAAAAACCTGTACATATTCCCCGTTGAGGTATAGTGAAGCACACACACACACACACATTAATTAGTTCCAAAATTCCTGCAAAAGAAAATAATTCTACATCGATTAAGCCCTCAGAAAGCTCTACTACGACACATGAATAATAGGAAGAAATGTGAGATGATATATCAAAATTACGAGACCAAGTGCAACAAATTTTGCTCTTGCAAAGATCATCCAAAGATGAAATGAAAAAGATGATGAATGGTTTGAAGGAAGACATAAAATCAGACATAAAAGGGGACATGGAAGGTTTAAAAGAAAACAAGGAAGGTATGAAGGATGGTTTAAAAGTGGAAATGAAATATTTGAAGGAAGGTTTGATAAAGTTTATACAAGAAATGCTTCCTAATGGTGATAAGTTATTCCATGAAACTCAGGATGAGAATAAAACGAATGTGAATAATGATTTTAGAGACTCTAACTTTGGGTTGAAGACCAACAATATTCCAAAGATCGATATGACTAAGTTTGACAGTAAGGACCTGGTAACATGGATACTACATATGGAGTAGTTCTTTGATCTACACGATGTGCAACACACAAAAGGTACACATTAAATATTTATATTTAGAACCCAATCAATTTGTGTGGTATTGATGAATTTTTTCTCATAAATCACTTGTCACTTGGAAACATTTTATAGAGGAATTGATAACACATTATGAGGATACAAAGAGTAATACCTTTTTTAGCCAATTGATAAATATCAAACCAATGGGTTTAGTTGGGGATCACATTGAGGAATTCCAAAGATTGAATATCAAGGTAATTGATATTCCAGAGGAGCATCTAATTTATGCCTACATAGGGACTTTAAAGGATAACATCCAACATGAGTTTCTTCTTTGGGAACCTAAGTCATTGGAGAACGCATTCAGGGTGGAAAGAAAAGTTGAAATAAAAATTATGGAAACGAAGAGGTCTACCACTCGCAACTATAAATATGGAAGTGTTTCCACTCTTTCCCCCCCACAACCTATAAGATTGACACCACAACAACTGGAGGAAAAAATAGAAAAAGGGATTTGTTACAGTTTTGATAGCAAATACACTAAAGGTCATAAGTGTGCTAAGAATAAGTTACTTTGCATAGAATGTGAAGAGGAGGAATAAAAGGAACAATAAATTGGATCCGACCATATATTTTAATTCATTGGCAGGAGTTGCCACTCCTCAAACTGTGAAGATAGAAGGATATTTCAAGAAGAAAAATATAATAGTGTTGATTGATTCAAGTAGTACCCATAATTTTATTCGTTGTAATATAGCCAAGGATTTGAATTACTTTTCATATCCATCACCAGAGTGTCAAGTGATAGTTGCAGATGGAGGAACTATAAATTGCTCAAGGAAGTTCCATAAGGTCACTCTAACAATGGGGGGATATATATTGAATAGTCCAATTCTTTCCATTTCAATGGGTGGTGCTGATGTTGTATTGGGAGTCCAATGGTTACAATCTTTAGGGATGATAACTTTTAATTTAAAATGAAATTGAATTAAGGGGTATCACATGGAAACATGGGAAGATAATCAACTCTAATGGAATGACAAATATTTTGAATAAGGAACAATGAGGGGTAATTGCACAATTATGCTCACTAGATGTTCAAACATCTAAGTTAAGCATTTCTCCATATCTCCAAATAGTCTTTGACAATCATTCCAAGGTATTTGAGACTCTCAAAGGTCTCGTACCTATTAGTGATCATGATCATGCTGTTCACTTGATTCAAGAAAGTGTTCCTATAAACATCATACCTTATAGATATTCCCATGCCCAAAAGAGTGAAATTGAATGTATGGTTGCATAAATGCTAGAGGAAAGTATAATTCAACCAATTCAAATATTTTCTATTCTTTAGCAGTATTGATGAGCAAGAAGGATGGATCATGGCATATATGTCTAAATTATAAAGAGCTCAACAAGCTAACTATTAAAGATAAATTTCCCATTCCTGTCATTGATGAATTGTTGGATGAACTACATGGAAAAATTTACTTCACCAAGATGGATCTTTGTTTAGGATATCATCAAATTAGAATGATGATAAAAGACATTTCAAAAAACAATATTTAGAAGTCATGAAGGTCATTATGAGTTTTTGGTCATGCCTTTTGGCCTTAGTAATGCACCTTCCACATCTCAAGGTTTGATGAATTCTATTTTAGAGATTTTTTGTTAATATTTTTTTATGATATAGTAATCTACAACAATCCTTAGAAAGAACATGTTCAACATGTTGACGGGGTACGCAAACTATTGGAGGAGAAACAATTATATGCAAAACCCTCCAAATGTTTCTTTGGGGTATAGGAAGTGGAATATTTGGGTCCTATTGTATCTCATGAGGGTGTTAAGGTAGAACCTAAAAAAATTAAAGCCATAAAGGAATGGAAAATACCCAAAACCTTAAAGCATCTTCAAGGATTTCCCGAGTTGACTAGGGTATTATCGCAAGTTTGTTAATAATTATGGGAAAATAGTAGCACCTTTAACAACATTATTGGAGAGAGATGCACTTTTTTGGACTCTGGAAGCAACTAAGGCCTTTGAACATCTTAAAGAGGTAATGTGTCGAGCTTCGGTCTTAGCTACACTAGACTTCACAAAAACCTTTATTGTGGAATGTGATGCCTAAGGAAATGGCATTGCTATTGTTTTAATGCAAGAAGGAAGACCCATTACTTTTGAAATTTGTCCATTCAAGGGAAAGTATTTTCACAAACTTATTTATGAGAAGGAAATGTTGGCGAATACTACATGCCTTGAAGCGATGGCACCCTTAATTAATGAGAATACACTTCAAGGTAAAAGTAGATCATGATAGTCTTAAATAATTCTTGGAAGAAATATTATCTTCATAAGATCAACAAAACTGGGCCACAAAGTTTTTGGGTTATGACTTTGAAATCATCCACAGAAAAGGGAAAAAAATATTGTTGCAAATGCGCTCTCAAGAGAGGATAAGGATGTGGAGACATTGCTCTATGCCATCTCTATTATCCAACTTAATTGGATAACTGAAGTAAGGAATGAATGAAAGAATGATGAAGAGGTGTATATATTCATTCAAAAGTTGCATTAAGATCCTAGTGCATCTAATACATTTATCTAGAAAAATGATTCACAATGGTACAAATATTGGTTATATTTATGTAAGAACTCCCAAATCGAACAAAATTTTATCTTAGAATTGCACACCTCTCCTATAGAATGGCACTCAATATTTTCAAAAACTTACCACAGGGTCAAGATTTTTGTTTTTTTAGATATTCATAAGTTTGTGGCATAATGTTTGTTTTCCAAAAAAATAAAGTTGAGACAATTAAGACCCCAGGTCTTTTAAAACCATTAGCCATTCCATGTCAGTGTTGGGAGGAGGTATTAATGGATTTTATCATAGGTTTACCAAAGTGTGAACGAAAGAGGATCATCATGGTGGTAATTGATAGACTTACCAAGTATTCACACTTTTGTGCACTATCTCATCTTTTCAAATCCAATACAATTTTATTGCATTTGTGGAAATAGTTCAAAATATATATGGAAACCTAATGATTATTGTAAGTTTCAGAGATCCCATTTTCATTGGAAATTTTTTGACAAAATTATTTTCTTGTCTTAGTACTCAATTAGATCATAGTTCATCTTATCATATTTAATCTGATGGGAAAACTGAGATAATGAAAACATGTTTGGAAGTATATATATATGTTGCTTTACATCTGATAAAAAAACACAAACAGTCAAGTGGTTACTATTAGCCTTGGAAGCATTTGGCCCAAAAATGGATCTAAAACACTACCAAAGGCTTCAAAATTTGCTTAAGGATCATTCAAAGATCAGAACTAGTGCAGGACCAAAGCCCTTGGAAGGGCAAAAAAACACTATCGGGAGGCTAAAACACATTAAAACAATAAAAAAACCAAGTATCGCAGGCTTGAGCATAGCAATGCACAACAACCGTTAGATCTAGTTGATCAACGACCCAGATCTAAGCAACTAATCACAAATCAGCAAGCGAAGAGCACTTAAGGTTTCGGCTAAGGACACCCCCAATCAGTGATCTCCGATGATCGGATTGGCGGGTCACAATCAGTGGGGACATATGCCATGATATATGGAAGACCTCTAGGATGAGTGACATACGATGGCGATTGATCGCATCGCTATATCACATCGGCGATCACCATGGAGTGAGGCCTTTGTATATATGTGTGCGATGCGATAAGACTCGGACCCGATGGGTTTCAGAAGAAAAATATATATAGTTTCAAGTCTGCAAAATCCCATTTTTTAATATTTTTGTGTATTTTCGTTGTTTAAACGAAATACAAAGGAAGCTTGGGGCAGTGCGATAGCGACGAAACCAGGACCCGATGGGATTCCAGAATGAAAATATATATAGTTTCAAGTTCACCAAGGCCGATTTTTCATGGTTTCCAGCATTTTTTCACATATTTCCAAATACAAAGGGAAGAAAGGGAACAGGCAGTGTGTGATTTGTGATAGGGACCCTAAGGGCAGAATCGATAGATAAATAAACCAAATTTAAGGACTTTTGAAGTCCAGAATAATAGAGATGGGCGGGATTTTTACACAATTTCAGTGTTTTTCTGTGTTTAACAGAAAAATAGTCATTCTAAACATTTAAAGGGAAAACAAAGGCCTGAAGACCCATCCCACCACATAGCAGAGTCAGGGAGATAGATTGTCGGGAAACAAAGACTAGAAAGGGAAAGAGAAGTGCCACAACATGCTGCAGCCTGAAACCGAAACATCATGGGGTGTAGATAGTGTAGCTCATCCATAACAACAGAATCAATTGTGGGGCATCTCTGGCATGAGAGAGCTCCTAGACAGCGCAACAAACCACCCAAAAGTGGTTTCTCTTCTGTCAGAAGAAGGAACCTCCGATCCCATGTTGGGTTGTGTTATATTCTTTCCATGACCAACCCACGTAGTTAATCGGGGGGTTAGAGGGGGGGTGGAGCGCCCCCTTCATTGCACCGATTATGTAGTAGGGGGGGGTCACAGGGGGTTTGAGGCATACCTGTAACCCCACTTTATGGGGTCTGGGGCAGTGCCCCGAAAAATTTTGGTTTTGGACCCTATGTTAGGATGGGTAGACCCACCTATGGTTTTGTGCATGATTTTCGCACATTTTTTTGGACGTGATGGTTTTCGGTCCATGGTATTGGACGCGATGGTTTTTGGTCCATGGTATTAGATGCTTCAGCATGTATAAATATGTATTATAACATTGAAAGGAACGTAATGAAAAATCAAGCTGGTAGTCCTAGTTTTGGGATCTAGGGGAAATATCTGTGTATATGTGTTTTATGTGTTATGCTCTCGCATTGTTTATTTTCTGTGTTTTAGAATTCGTATGCAGGTAATTTATATATGGGGTTAAAACCTACATTTGGTATCAGAGCTATTTTGGCTTCAAGGGGATGCCTTTGTTGCTGAGGGGTTTCACTTAGGCCTGTGGTAGACCCTATTCAGTGGGAGACCTGTGAGATCAATTCTGGTGGTGAAAGAAGATGGCAAGTAGTGGAAGGATAGAGATTGAGAAATTTAATGGTCAGAGTTTTGAGTTGTGGAAACTCAAGATGGAGGATCTGTTGGTGGATAAAGATCAGTGGATTGCGGTAGATCCGGGTACTAAACCAACGTGAGTGTCCGATGAAGAATGGAAGAAGTTGGATCGGAAGGCAAAGAGCACAATACGATTGTGTGTCTTAGATTTAGTATTCCTGAATGTATTAGGGGGAAGCTACGACGAAGGCTTTGTGGGATAAGTTAGGGACTTTGTACCAGTCTAAGTCTCTGGTAAATAAATTGTTCCTGCGAAAAAAGCTATATAACCTGAGGATGAAAGATGAAGACTCGGTTACAGAGCATCTGAATGCATTTAATACTGTGGTAAGTCAGTTGACATCTGTTGATATTAAAATTTCAGATGAAGATAAGTGCATCAGTTTGTTGTGTTCTCTACCATCTTTGTGGGATAGTCTGGTTATTGCAATAGGTAGCAATGCAACTGCATTGCAGTTTGATGAAATAGTCTCAGCCTTGTTGACGGAGGAGATGAGATGGAAAAATATGGAGAGCGAGAATGGTGATGCCTTGTCTATATGAGGACGGTCCCAGAACAGAAACAAAAATAAGTCATCGAGTGGGAGATCTAAATCTCCAGGAAAACCTGTAAGGGTGGTGTGCTGGAAATGCAGAAAGGAAGGCCACTTCAAAAGGGACTGTAAATCTAAAGCTCCTGACAAAGGAAAGGGATCTGATGAGGTTCCTTCTACAGAGGCGAAAACCACCTCAGATGAAGGTGGGGATGTGTACTTGGCTTCTACAAGTACACATGTAGATCATGAGGCATGGTTGATTGACTCAGGTGCATCCTTTCACTTCACTCCCCATAGAGAGTGGTTCTGCGAGTATGAGAAATATGATGGTGGTGATGTCTTCTTAGGAGATGACAGCAAGGCTAGAACCATTGGTCGCAGAAAAGTAAAGTTGAAGTTGCAAGGTGGAA
>APFE031396009.1:34518-51602 GCA_000404065.3 Pinus taeda | reverse complement strand
CTTCCCAGGAGGCCTCTCCTTCCAGATCCACTAGAAGCTCCTCCAAAGAGCTGGGAACTACAAGTGATACTCATAAGAAA
This sequence comes from Pinus taeda, assembly GCA_000404065.3. NCBI lineage: Eukaryota > Viridiplantae > Streptophyta > Pinopsida > Pinales > Pinaceae > Pinus > Pinus taeda. Next base: position 51,522 of record APFE031396009.1, on the reverse strand, counting down.
CCAGGTCCAGGTAGGAAATCTGCCAAGCAGCATAGAGATGAAAATACCCAGAAGGACATAGCATTGGGATTTCAAACTCCAATGGAATCCTTCATCATTGGGCATCACGAGAAAGAAGCAGCAGGGAAAGATCCTGAGAGGCGAGCACCTCTCCGTACGCCCAATGCATCATGATGAAAGTTCTTTCATGGAACAGTAGGGGTTTAGGGCATCCCTCTAAAATAACAGCCCTGAGAGATCTTTTTTTCAATGAAAGACCTGAAATAATGTTGGTTCAAGAGAAAAAACAGGATCAGCAAGAAATGAAAAAAATTATTGATATTCAAAAGCAATACTTAGGCATCATCAGCAGCTCCAGAGGAGCTTCAAGAGGGATCGTTACCATCTGGAATAGTCAGAATTGGAATTGTGATTCAGCTATCATCAACCAAAATTGGATCAGGACCAAACTGGACAGCAAAACGGAGAACGGGAGTCTAATCATATATAACGTATATGTCCCCAACCACCATAGGGAAAAGGAACTCTGCTGAGATGAGTTGAAGGAAAGTATTGAGAGAGAAAGTACCACAAATATTATAATAGCCGGAGACTTCAATCTGATACTCCACGCTAATGAGAAAAGAGGTGGAAACTTTATTCATGACCCCTTTAGAAATCAGCTGGAGGCAATAATACAGGAGAACAAGTTGGTGGATATAATTCCAAAAAATCGAAGATATACTTGGAGCAACCGAAGAATGGGAGCTGGCAACATCATGGAGCGCCTGGACAGATTTCTGGTAAACATATCCTTCCTCTCTACCTTCGTTGTAGGTTACACTAGCATTCTCAGTACCTCTGCCTCAGACCATTACCCTGTTTCTCTTACGTTGGAATCTCACCGTCCTTTAGGACCAATCCCCTTTAAATTCAGCCTGTTATGGACCCGAAATTCTTCAGTTAGAGCAATTGTTGAAATGGTTTGGAGACATCATATAGAGGGGTCACCAAGCTATATTTGGGAGACTAAAATCAAGAATGTCAGGGGAGCTCTTAAGGATTGGGCCAAAGACAACTACCAAGAGCCAGAGGAGACAAAAAAGAAAGTCAAGAAAGCCTTGGAGGAGGTACAAACTCAGATAAAGGATCACGGGCTTTCCCCTCAATACAAAACTCAGGAATACTCTCTTTAGGAACAGCTTATGTATGTCAACAGAGAGGAAGAAATTAAGTGGAGGATCAAATCCAGACAATTATGGTTGCAGGGAGGGGATAAAAACACAGCTTATTTTCACAAACAAGCCACTGCCCGGAAGATAAGGAATAACGTTAGCTCCATCATTGATAACAAAGGAAACAAGCACAGCAATCAAGAAGACATAAAAAAGGCAGCCTCCTCCCATTACCAAGGGCATCACCAAGGATTTGAATGATATGTTAAACCGTGAAATTGATGAAGAAGAGATCAAAAGAACAATCTGGACTCTGCAGCCAGATAAGGCACCTGGGCCAGACGGATTCCCCATCTGCTTCTATAAGGAATTCTGGCATCTGATTAAGAAGGATTTAACAAAAATGCTCAGAGGGGTGCAAAGAAAAGGGAAAATGGGAGGATTCACCAACTCCACCTTCCTCGCTCTCATACCCAAAGAGAATAGGCCCACCTCTTTCTCCAGATTTCGGCCAATATCCTTATGCAACTCCTCTTACAAAATCTTTACTAAAACTTTAGCCATAGGACTCAAGCCTCTTCTTCCAACTCTGATATCTGAAAACCAAGGCAGATTTATATCTAATAGACAGATTCACGACTCCATAATCTTGGTTCAAGAGGCCATTCATTCAAGCCTTTCAAGGCAAGAAAAAGGATTCGTGCTAAAACTCGATTTAGCCAATGCCTTTGATCGGGTAAGACACTCCTTTTTATTCGTTGTCCTAAAAAAGATGGGCTTTGACTCCTCCTTTATTAACACCATAGCTGCCTATATATCTGGACCTTGGATATCCCCCCTGATCAATGGCCGTCCATGTGAAGCATTCCAATCTTCTAGGGGTCTTAGACAAGGCTGCCCTCTATCCCCTTACCTCTTCATTCTCATGGCAGAATCTTTCATTAAAGTCTTGGATCACAACAGAAGAGTGGGCCTCATAACCGGAATCAAATATGGAAACGGAGTCAAGAACATCAACCACTCCCAATTCGCAGATGATACTCTTTTGATTGGGGGAGCTTCGACCACTATAGCAAGGCGTTTCAAGACCCTTCTTGATCAATATATGGACTGCTCAGGAGGGGCTGTTGATTATCAAAAAGGCTGTGTCTATGGTTGGAATATAACCAACCAAGTGGCCCACAGTATTTCCAGCATATTTGGTGTCACATATAAAATGAAGTGGGAACATTTCTCTTACTTAGGCATGCCTGTGAGCCTGGGACCTTTGAAGGCGGAGACCTGGAATGAGATCATTGACGAAGTAAAAAGGAAAATACAGCAATGGGGAACACTCTGGCTCAATCCGGCAGGTAGACTCATCCTTCTCAAGTCAGGTATAACTTCCCTCCCTCTTTATCGCTTCAGTCTTTATCAGGCTCTTGCTACTTTCCATCATAAATTGGAAGTAGCCCTTCAACATTTTCTGTGGCAAGGGGGAAAGAAAGAAAAGAGCAGGTTCAACTTGGTAAATTGGAAAAATGTAATTCAATCTCAAGACAGAGGGGGCCTAGGAATTAGAGCCCCAAAAGTCCTCAACCTTGCCTTCGGGGTAAAAATGGTTTGGAGGTTAATTACTGGTCCCGCAGCCTGGTGGAAACAAGTTATGGAGACCAAATACCTCAACTCTCCCAGACAAAAGCTTCTTGATGCCAACATTCCCAACAAAGACTCCTCCAAAATCTGGCAATTATGTAAGAAATCCCTTCATATCCTCAAGCAAAACACTTTGAAGATCCCTGGGGGGGCGGGGGAAGCATCAATTTTGCCTCAGATAGGATCATGGGGCTCCCCCCTTTGAATACTATTGAGGATGCAATTCCCATCATCCTCTTTCTTAACAACAGAGGCCTCCACAGTCTTGATCAAATTTCCAAATGGGATCCATGTTCTCATGCATGGACGGGCTGGGCCTTCCCTGATACCCCGACTGCTCTAGAAGCCAGCCTCAACGCCCTCAAAAAACATCTCCACAACAGGGCTTCTACCAAAAAAGATGAAGTCGACGGTCTCTATTGGGACCCCTCAGGTTCGATATACACCATAAAATCAGGCCACCATTACATCTGCAATAACACTTTCCAGATGCCCCTATGGAATCACTGGAAAATTACTTGGAGATCAGAAGCTCTTCCAAAGATAAATTTTTTTATATGGCTCATTTTAAAAGGCAAAATCCTTACAGCAGAGAACTTAAGTAAAAGAGGAATCAATGGTCCCTCAAGATGTCCTAACTGTTGTAACACTGAAGAAACAATGTATCATTTATTTGTAGAATGTCCCTTTGCCAGTGAGTGCTGGAGACAACTATCCTCCCTTGGCAACATAATTTGGAATCCCCAGCAAAGCATAGCCGAGACAATCTACGTCTGGAAGAAAAGCTGCCCTTAGAGAGAAAAACGGAGCAGTTTGGCGAAAAGAGTTTGGGACACTCTCCCTCATACACTGCTATGGCGAATTTGGTTGTCCAGAAACAAAAAAAAATTTCAAGATAAAAACCCAAATGTACGAATTACATGCAGTAAAGCGAAAAGCCTGGCCCAGGAAGCAATCGCAATAAACACTACAGGGAAAATCCAAGCAACAGAATTCATAGTGGAGGAATGAAACATCATCAACTATACTTTGGAAAGGCAATACCAAATCCAAGGTAATTCAATGAAAGGCACGCTGAACCAAATACAGAACAGAGCTTGGGAAATCAGACTTCCAGAACAAGAATTTAAGATTTGGGTACAACGGAGCAATTGCCATTCGCTCTTCTTCGACGGAGCCTCCAAATCAAATCCAGGTCAAGCTGGAGCAGAAGGGCTAATCATGGATGAAAAAGGGGACCCCATTCTCAGCTATGAATGGAGCTTAGGAAAAAGAACTAACAATAGTGCTGAGGCCCTGGCCTTATATCAAGGCCTCACCCAATTGAGAAATTTGGGAATAAAAAAGGCTATGATATTTGGGGACTCCTCAATTATTATTCGCCTAATGACTCAGAACCGTAGCTCACCCAACTCCATTCTACAACAAGTCATTCATCGTAATAGGCTCCTCCTTAAAAAATTTGAAGAAATTCAGTTCTTTCATATCCTCCGAAATCTAAATAAGGAGGCAGACGACAGAGCAAACAAATCCTGCGGAAGGCATATTGGCGCCCTCAGATGCAACACCGTTGAAAGCTTCCAACCCATTCCATGAGGACAACACCTAAAAGCAGCACCTTGCCCATCGCTGTTGAGGAAGCGTGCGAAGGTATGACGCATCCAGCCTTCAGGATGAATCTCTGCAGCTCCAGCGCAGAGACTCAGACTCCATCTCCCTCAAGTAACATCAGCTCTTCAACTGACGGCGGAATGAGATTTGGGAACAGACCATTCTTGGATCCTCTGCAGCCCAACATTACCCCCGTGACTTGTCCTTCTATCCTCTGTTCACTCCCGCTCCATGCTATTTTAATCCATCTCCTTCTACCTCTCAGCACCCATCAGTCTCCCCCCTGTTCTGCAGCTCCTTTGCGTCGAAGTTTTCTCTGTGCGCGCGCGGCCTGTCTCTTTTTTGAGCTGAAGATTCGAAGCCTGACGAGCCGGCTCTCTGATCGGCCCACATCCTCCTTGGTAATCTACTGTCTCAGAACGTTTATTTCATTTCTAACGCATCCTGCCTCCTTCTTCGCAGGCCTTCGGTTCCACTGCTCAGCATTTCCACTCCTCCTTGTTACTGCTGTTTTAATCTTTTTCAAGTCCCCTCTTATTGTCTGTCACAACAGCGTTTACTCAGCTGCTTCCTCGCCTTCATTTTCGCTCAGGAGCCCTGCCAAATAACCGGCCCGGTCTACTCTTCTGCTGACCTCTTAGATTGGGTAGAGCACCTTATTATCATCATCACCATACTTCCCGCTTCCACACGCCCTTTTGCATTTCGCCCCATCCCTTCTCTCAACGTTCGCTGCTCCCTTCCAATCAATCACTCTTCAGCAAATATGGCACGTAGTGAAGACTGCCTGCATTGCGCAGACCTGCAAGCAGAGCTCGAAGAGGTCCGGACTCAGCAGTCCATCCTGAATGAGCAGCATAGGCTTTTAGAATCAAGACTAGAAGAGCATAATCGTTGGCTAGAAGATCAGAACCGAAGGATTGAAGACCAGAACCGCCTCATGAACAAAAAATACAGGGCTGAGATTGACCTCTTCCTACACAGAGTCTCCTCTCTGCAAGAGCAGTTTCATCAACTTTCCAATGGCTGTTGTCATGCTGAAGAATCTATTTCTATCCTTCAGTACATGATGGAAAAGAAAAACACGGTTGCAACCAGTTCTTCGAGTGCCAAGCAGGATGGAGTGGACAAACAACCAGAAGAGTCCACTGCCAGACAAATCCGCTACATTGTCATAGACTAAATGTTTTGCAAATGCCTTCTTTTGTTGTTTACTTTTATAAGAAGTTATAGTTGCAATGTAATAGTTCGCAGCAAAAATAGTAGGAAAAAGATCAAGAAGATAGCTCCTTTTTGTAATTCTCTTGATCAAGTAAGCCATTGGCATCCAATGTACTTAAGGAAACTGAACTCCCTCATCTTTTTCAGAACTTAATACAGCAACCGAAATTGTCAAAAAAAAAAAAAACCTACTCTTAAAACACTTAATGAAGCCTTCAATGTTATCTACTCACTGGAGTTTGGGCTCTCGTGAAATAAGAGACCTACTATTAAAACACACTTAATGAGGCCATCAATGGTCTCCACTCCTTGCCCACGGAGCTTTAGATTGATGGTGAATGAGTGTGCTGTTAAAGCACTCCTTGCTATAGGTCACCGGTTCAAATCCCCCGTAGGTACTTAGGTTAGTGTTAATAAGAAAAAAAAAATGGTCTCCACTCCTTTGAGTTTGGCTGCCGGAGAAACCAATGATCTACTATTAGAACACGTAATCAAAACTTGAATGATCTTCAATCTCTACGGGCTCGAGGTGATATCACTAACATTCGTCACACTCAAAGTTCAGTCTATATACATTTCCTACCGGTATCACATGCTTGTTATCGTTCATGGGTACATTGATACTAATAACTGGTTTTCATCTAGGTCAAAATGATAAAATTAGTTTATCATGTAATACACCAAACTAGTCGAAAGAGTGTGTGAGCTACTCCATAAACTTCACTTTGTAGACAAATCATAACACAGAAAACACAATACTCTTAATAAATGCTTACTGTACAACCAAATGTATGGTTCCTACTCTCTTTCAGGTCGTCTAAAATATGTGGTTGTTAACTGAAATACACTTTTATAGTCTTATGGTTTTAACTTTTACGTCGACATGGAATAGAGGTTGCTTACATCGTTACCATATCCGGTGGAATCGGGCTAAAGAATTCAAAAATTTGGTAGTTCCGTTAGACTTGACAATTAATACGCCACATCCAATTCGATATGGTGGAAATAGTTTAACGGTCATCCTTCATTTGCACTTCCCTCATTAGTAGAGGTCCGAGCAGGCGTTAGAATGGTCAGTCCATGCCGTGCAGCTGATGTAAGCACGTGATTTATGAACTTAGCCATATGTTCAACCATACTATGAGCAGTCCCCAGGACTCAAAATCAACTCAAAAAAAACCAAGGCTAACATTATAAATGCCTCAAAATTTTTGGGTACTGTTTAAAAAGTAGTCGTTGATCATTGTGCAATGACATAATAATTGATATTAATAGTAGAAAATATGACGATAAAAGTACAATTAAGGTGCCGCAAATATATTTAAGTGAGAATGCTTATTTATAACTAATCATGTTCTTTTGAGAAATGCCCTTTCATAATTAATTATACTTATTAGTCATTAGTTATTATTATTATTTGTATATAGTTATTTGTCTTCAACTTATTAGCCATTATTAGCCATTATTATTATTATTATTATTTTTTGTACATAGTTATTTGTCCTCGAAACATATTAATGAAAAGGCTTGGTATTTTTTTCTTTGTTTTGTAATCTATTCACATCTTTCTTAATTCTTGGAGTTGTCATTTTTGAAGATATAAGACAATATTAACATTTTGAGTGTAAAGCAAAATTGTTGAACTGAAGAATGATCTAACCATCCCAATTTGATCTTTTGTGGAACCTTGTATGTACTCCATATTGGAAATGAATTGTTATCATAACATTTAATTGCGCTAACCTCAGTGCTCTTTGGAACATATGTCAGTTGTTTTCGTTCTGAGTGATCTAGATAGGCTGATAGGTTGAGATGTTTTCTCTTATGATTTGGGTGTTGACAAGGAGTTCGTGTGTCTTGAAATTCCTTTAATGTTGTAGCATTTTATTTATTTATTTTTGGCATATGATCTTCTTTGTGTACTAATGTTGCTAGTTTGATTATTGGTTCTTCTCTTGGAATTTCTGTCGTTTGAACTGCAACATCCGAGTATGTCTTTATTTCAATGAGATTTGGATTTGTCTAAGCTCGGAGGATAACAAAATCTATATTTGTTCCATTTTCTTCAACTTGAATTTCCACATATGAAGATTTTGATAGTTTTTTTCGATAAATTGTTGTACTTTGTTTTCCGACGACTTCTGTCCTTCTTAAGCTTCTTAATTTGTGTAAATAATTTTCCATTATGGTGCTTGAGGCAAGAAATTTCTTCATTTTTGTGTATGATAATTTATTGAACTTATTTTTGCATATTTGCATTGATTTTTGGTTTTCTTGAAGAATTACTTTTGAGGTATCTTCGCGTTCTGGTGTTATTGAATTTGGCTATAATGTAACACCTTGTAGTGTTGTTGTTTCCTTCTTGTAGGGAAATGTCGAAAACTTCTTTTTCGTATTTAAGATGAAATATCCTAGCGATCCCATTTGGGTGAACCTATAATAATGTCACTTAGAATCCCCAATGTTTAATTGTAAATGAATTGTGTCATATTGTTTTCTGTCCCAGTGGTCTAATTTTTCAATTATATTTGACTTAGGAATCACCAATTGGTTAGTGAATTCAAGACTTATATAATTATTATTTTCGGCGAGAGTGATAGAAATAGTAATATTTATTTATTATTATTATTATTATTATTTATTTATGATTATATAATATATTTTTAATTATTTATTTATATTTATTTTAATTAATTTAATTAATTAATTAATTAAATTAATTAATTAATTTTTATTTATTTATTTATATTATATTATATTATAATTTATATTTATTTTTATTTTAATTTATTTTATTATTTATTTTATATTTTTTTATTTATTTATTTATTTTTATTTTTATTTATTTATTTATTATTTTTTTATTTTTATTTATTTATTTATTTTTTCTCTGCAAGAATATCCTTAATTTTAAATAGCACTGAAGTATAACAATATGATGTTTTTGAAAATATTCCTTTCTTCTCAGTTATAAACTCCATTTTGTTTCATGTCAGTAATTTGCATCAAATGATATTTTGGTTATGAAGCTTATGCATTCTTTTTGTAATGAGTGAATGTACATGGTGTGAAAGACCTACTTCTTCAATACACCTTTTAGTTTAAACTTAACATCTCCCTTTTAAATCCTTCATGGTTTATTGCAATGAAGTGTTTATTAATGACATCATATAATGATAGTTAATTAATCCGTATTAACTAATTTGATGCGCAGCTATTGGTTGCAACCTTCAAGTTGATGTTCTTTGGGATTAATGTTTACACACAAGTTTGATATTTTTAATTAACAAATATCCTCAACCCCTTTGTGGAACAATAAAATTATCGCGAATTATCTCCCTAAAACGTCACACCAATAGGTAGCAATGGTGGTGTCGTATCCATCAACAATAATCCCGATGAGAATGAGCTAGGAGATGAACCAACAAAATGAACAATCATTAGTAACCATGTGAACGAATGTCATGATGGTAATAATTTACTGCTGATTAGCCAATCTCTTTGTGGAATTTCTGGAACCTATGCCTACTGTACTCAAACTTCTCCAGATAATAACACATCATAGGTTAACTTTGATTTTCTCAATGAGGTCTACTAGCAAGCTATATCAACTTATATTTTAGTGTATTTATTTTGCCAAAAAGTGCTTTCTAGTTCCAATTTCATAATATAGTTTTTTGATAATTTCACAATAAGGACTTAATTGACATTCGATGTTCAACAAAATATGGTACCGATTTTATGAAGTGATGGTCGAATTTGTTATGATGATGATGTCGATTATGATCTTTGATTAAAAAACATCTTAAACACAAACACACATAGTACTTTTCCTTAATAGTTTTGTATTTTAGAAACTTAAACAACTTTAAAACAATCCTTTATAAAATTTGATTTATGACTTTTATATAAATAACTTCAAAACAACCCTTATATATAATTTCCTTCACCTTTTAAATATATATCCACGCACACACCTTTAGCTCCATGAATAATTTCCTCAACACAAAATTATACAACTTATTCACGTAAAAAGATATTTGTACTTATTTTGTTATTCCTTACCTTGCAAGTACCATGGGAAATTACCATGGGTTGTCAAAACGACAACTTTGTAAACCACCAATGGTAATTAATGACGATCAAGATTATCTTATCTACTCTCATTTTTTTACATGTTGTTTTAAAGATATTTGGAAAAATTCCCTTTTTACTTTCACATGCATTTTTTTTAACAATAATTCTGAACCTTTATATACATATGCATTTTTTTTCCACAACCCTAGATTTTTTTTAGAACTTTTACTTTTTACTTTTTTTTTTCCTAATTACATGAATAAGAGAGGCTTAAAGCCTAAATGTGGTAAAGGACGTGGAGAAGATGGAGACCCCAAAATTTCTATGTGACCAATGGCTGGATTAGACAACAAAGCTCTGATACCAAATGATATGAATATAGTTCATTATCACACAGAAATATTCAAAATGTTTGAAATATAAATAAATCCATGTAAACAATATATAAATAATATTTAAGTAGTTGATATTAGAAAATATGACAATGAGGGCAGGGTCCCATATATATACCTAAGCTAGAGTGCCCATTCATAAAGAGTCATGTCCTTTTGAGACATACCCTTTCATAATGAATTATAATTATTAGTCATTATTATTATTATTTATACATAGTTATGTTCATAACATTGACAAATTAGAGAAAATGAAAAAATTTAAAAAATCTATAAAATTTTAGTTGATTGACATATATAATAGCCATCAAATATGCGAGATAGTCTTCATCTTGGCCTTAGTAAGTTGTTGCTAGTCAATGCCTCAATAAACCCAACTAAGTTGTTGTGTATTATCTTAATGCCCACTAGCATGAAGTTATTCCCTGTTAGTTCATGTGAGAAAATACATAGTAACCATTTTTTAATTCATTTCATTGTACAATTTTTTTCAATAAGTTGTGTAATGTTTTTTTGGTTTTCTAGCCTATCTCTAATTTATGGGACTAGCCCGTGGGCCTGAGGGCATCTAAGTCATCAAAATCACTCGTGGATTACACCCATATTGGGTCATACCAACCCTTAACATGCTTGAATTTTTTTGTGTCTCTTGCCTATTAACACGAGTTTAGTACCTCAACCACCTTATAGAATGAAATCCTTGAAATCCAATTGCGCTAGTGAAACTTGACTTCTTAAAAGAAGGGCATAGGGGTGGGATTTGAGCCACTTATGTATGCAAGGGTCACAATGTTAGTAATATAATCTTTCTGGGTGCAACCACATGTTCGACCACTACCTCAAGGTGTCCCCATGGCTTCCAGGGTAAGTGGCCTTCATAGGAGTTGAAACTTTCCTAGTGATGAAAAACTTGTTTTTCACCATTTTATTTAACTTTTGTAGACAATAAATTGTGTAAGGTTGAGATGGAGTAAATATCAATCTATTTTTTTTTTTTTTTTTTAAATTGGAATTATGAATACATAATTATTTATTATTTTATTGGCCTTGTTGCCTCAAAATCTAGAAGGAATTGTGGGAGGCCTCACAACACAAGGACTAGACCAAGTGACAACACTATGAGGTGGGGCCCAATGTCACCACAACCACCACCTTGTGCTCTTTAGTGGAATTTCATCACAAAGGAGGGTTCCCTATGTGGGTCACCTAATGGATATTATAATTTTAAGGCTAGGAGGTGACAAGGATAAGCCAAGTGGAGACATTCAAATTAGGAACAAGGCTCAAATTAACACATACAAGGAAAAGTGTGCCCTCCAAAGACCTATCTAGGGCACAAGTGACCTAGGGTTTTGTGAATAAGAAATGAAAATAGGCTTACCAAGGTGCACAAGGCCAAGAAAAGGCTTGGCAAGATGAAAATGATCAAAGTTTGGGGCAAAAAACCCTATGTTGAAGCCTAGGGCTAGATTAGGGTTTACCTATGGCAAAATTGCTTAGGGCTTATGAAATCAACCCTAAAATGGAATATTTTACAATGGAAATGGGGTGATTTTGAGGCAATGAGTTACAAACCACATGTAGAATCCTTCCAAAGGAAAAACAGACTAACCCTAGTTTAATTTGACCCTAACCCTAGCCTAGTGACTTACCTTAAGGGGTTGAAAATTTGAGGAGAGAGAGAAAAAATAGGGTTAAGGAGATTTTTATGGTGTTATAACATATGTGTAAATGCCAGTGCTTGTTCTTGGGTGATGAAGTCTAGAGGAAAATCTACTTATGGAAAATCAAGCCCTAGAATGGAGTAAGCAATACTGAAAAACCATAGTTTTCATACCCTAGATATCATCTGATGAGCTAATAAAATCATTGAGGAGAGCTTAACATGAAGGATCACTCAAGGGATTGTCGCACAAATCTTAAAGGGTAATGCATACGATACTTTGCCAAGATTTCATAGAAAAGTACTCTATAAAAACTAGCACATAGAAACCCTAACAATAACCATTCCATGCAATAGCCACACAATATTCTTCAACATAGAATACTTACAAGAAAATGCATGAACCAATCCTTTATTATTCCAAAATGATTTCTCTAATGCAAGATAATTCCTCCACACGCAAATACTCCACAAAAGATCACATTTCCACAAGACACATGTCTATTTTAGCTAGGTCGAAATCTCTAAAGAGGCCGAATTTTTCTACAAGTGTTGATGGAAGACAAATGAGGTGACCTCTATTTATATGAGGTATACCTCAACTAATTTGTGACTAATGAAGCCCCTAAATCAAGTTTGACACAAAATAATCTTGGGTTACATGCCAACCCACTAACTAAGTGAAAAAAATAAGCTACAAATGGCCACACGCGTGAGTCGTATCCTCCAAAAATGTTCATGTCATGCACTTTTAGGGCTCCAAATTCCATTTCAAGGTGTGATAAGGTGTGAAAAAGTGCGATGATTTGACAATCATCCAAAATTTGAGGAAGATCCCTCAAATCCACCTCAAATCCTCCTCTGGGGTCCCAAGTCCAGTTGGGGTGCTATCATGTCAGCTCCCTGGGTCTCCAACTGTTAAAATAAGGTTTCCTTTGTCCAGTGTTAGGGATTCTCCAAGTGCAACAAGCCCTCCTAAGTCTCTCTATCGGAGACCATCCTCACCTGGGATTTGAATCAAGTCCTACCCATCAGGTTGTGTCATGGCCAAATTGGGGGCATGTTGGGTCCAATGGTGTCATCATGAAGAATCCTATGTGTTAGGATACAATAAACCAATGTATTGGGTCCTAAGGGTGCTTTAGGACATGTAACATTTTCTTAAGTCATCAGGAGGCCAAACTCTCTCAATGCTGCATCTGCTAAGCCATCTATCTCTCTGAAGAGGCCCGAGTACCTGTGGAGTGGGTGCCCTCAATGCCTAGGCTGTTGTAGACCACCTAAAAGACCATGAACTCAAGTGAAATAAACCATCCATCATAGACTAAGATCATAAATGCATCTAAGTGGGCCAAACTTGGATGTTAAGGGCATATTGATACTTCAAAGAAGGATCACCTTGCGAAATATAACTAGACCAAGTCCTGTAAAGGTGTTCCCTAGCTTGATAAAGGTGGCTAATAGTCAACCATATTAGGTGATTCCAACCCTAAAGGGGAAGCGATAGTTTTGAGGTCAACCCCTTAACCAATACATGTTAGTGCAAATGTATGATAGTGGGGGGGAAGGCTTCATGACCAAGTGTCATGGTCAAAGGAGACCAATTGCTGGGATGCCCACATATTGAGTGTATGAATGTAAAGGAAGGAGAAATTGTGGACACATGAGTTACCTTGCTCACTTTCTTTTTCATCCCCTTTTGGGCACATTTTACTTCTTCTTGACAATCCTTTGTATTACTGCATATGGCTCAAGGGTTAGACCTTGATCTTCATGTTGTAACATTTATATTACCCCTTAAGATGAGACAATTTATTTCTCATCAAGGTTAGGAAATGCAAGGGTTCCTTTTGATGTGAAGGAGCATCACATGCTCAGGAATCGAGTGATGGCTAATGAGGAGGGTAGAGCTCATGCTAGGATTTTTCCCATGTGCTAATTTATGTCCTTGCCAATCTTTTTCATTTTCATTTTCTTCTTTTTGTTTCATATTGTCATGTTATGATTTTTTTTATTCTTTTACCTGCATCAACCTCTAGGGAAATAGTTTTGTAGCCCTGCTCAATGAGTGTGGACATGTGGATGGCAAATCCCAAAGAACCATTAACAAGTTAGACCTGAAGAATGGAGATGGTATATTTGGCTTGTAATGTGGCATGGAAAGTGTCAAGTATGGTTTATATGGGATTCTGAACATGCTATCTCAATCCAGGTTTTCTGAGTAGTACCCCTCCTATAACCTTAAGGCCTCGAGGGAGGTCTCACTGGACAAGGGCTAAAGATTAACCCCCCTGGTAAGATGAGAAAACATATTTACAATCAAGATTGGCTAATCTTCTAGATCACCTGTTTATCAATACTAAATAACAAAAACAAACAAGTATAATCACCCGATTGAAAATGACCAAAGTACCTTTTGAATAGTAGCCCACCTTCATCCAAGCATAAATGCCAAATGGTGAGAGGTATGTGCTTGATGCAAATGGCAGAGGCCCCATGACATATAATCACCAAATAGTGGCTTTCAGGGGCTGCTGGCTAGCTAGCTTTTTGGTTGGCTGTCAAATGTTGGAGAAATTTTTCCTCCTATAGGGTTACTCATTTTGGTGGGTAATAGGCCCTTTTTTTAGTGATTTGACTATTTAACCATTTACTTCTAAGATTCTATTATAATTCCAAAAACAAATGTAGCCAATTTATTGCTAGAGAGTGAATTATTTCCCTCACACCATTGGCAACATTACATTTAGCTAGTAACCAATGGAATTAAAGTCCGTCCCATTTAATTATTGATGCCATGCTTGGTTGTACTACAAAGTCTTTCATAACATGCCTTTTCTTCCTTTCTATTTTATATTTTGTCCATTTTATTTTTCTAGTTGTTGCATTGCTTCTATTTAACAAGATCCATCACATTGGTATAAATATGTGCAGTAGGGCATTGAGGTCATCTATGAGGCCAATCTAGGTGTGCTAGTCAATTTGTGGGGATGGTTACCACTCAAATTGTACATAACGATAAAAATCCTAATATGTTGATTTGGGTAGCATCAAATGTAATATAGCCATGCAAATTGGTGGAGAGGCTAAAGCACATGATATCTCCAAGACCCATAAATGGTTTGGGCAGATTCTAACCAGTTTGGGAGATATTAAAATAATTAATATTTTTAATGAAGTTCCTAATTCTAAACTTAGGAAAATTAAAATATTAATGGGTATTAATATAAAACTGGGTTAGAAGGTTCCAAAAATCACGGATCAAGACAAATCTAATCTTAGTCGTTGATCAGAGATTTAATCTCAGCAGTTGAAGGACCAATAAGAAAAGTATAAGAAGAAGCTTGAGGGTCAGTTGGAGAATATACTAAGGGAGACCAGTTAGTTTGATTTTGGAGCGGGGTTAGCTGAGAAAATTAAACTAGTGGTTTGGAGAGAAACAAGAGGTAGCGGGTATGAAACAAAGAGTTGGGAACAACATCAGAAGACCAACACAACGGTTGGAGAGGCAGATGCAGAGGCAGGAGACTGCACAGTCACTGGAGGGCCTGCGTGGGTGGCGCAGAGAGGCCCAATGTTGACGCAAAGAGGCAGGAGCTGACATAGAGGGTCTGGGAGTTGCATTGAGGCTAGAAAGCCTGAAGCTAAGACTGGGAGAAGTGTTGGAGAATTTTTCTCTGTTGGGTAAGCTAGTTTGGCACCCAGTTGTATTGAAGAATTGCTAAATAATAAAATCCTCCTTTGTTGCACCGGTTTTCCCAGATTGGGTTTTTCCAAGGACAATTGTCCAAAATATTTGTGTTGATGTGTTGATTCTTGTGCATGTGTTTGTTTCTGTATTATGGTGTGATATCTGCAACAAAATTTATTTAATGTTTACTGAAGGGTTTTCGTAAATAACTTATTGAGAAACAAGTAGGTGAAATAAATTAGTTGTTGCAGTGATAGAATTTTCACATAATACAGAATGCACAATTCAAGGGAAACCTTTGGAAACTCACCATTATCACCTCAATAACCTACCAATTACAATTTAGGTTGGTTTTCCTCTAACTCAAGGATGTTATTCCTACTAGGATTACAAAGACCAAGCAATGAAGCTCAAGATGAAGCTAAGAGTAGTCTTAGTAAAATGAGGTTTGGAGAGTTTTGGGGATTTAGAATAGGTGATGGAGGGTGTTAGAAATTAGTGCTAAGTCCAACTAGGGAAATGGAGTCAAGGTGAACTAAATGGCAATGAGGTCAAGAAGAAGCTCTCCAAGGGTTGTCTGCTTTTCTTTAAGGATTAGTGTTTGCGTTTAAAACCAAGAGGAAGAATAATCCCTCACCCCTTTAAGATCAATAATGAAATCAAGATCTACAGTAAGGTAACCATAAATGGAATAACCTTCACCATTCAAAATCAATTATGACTTGTTGAAATTACTTAATACTTTAGCCCAGGAGTCATGAAGAAAGACAAAGCATGGTATTGAATTATTACCAAATAAAAAAGGATATAGGGGATAAACCCTAAACTTTTTCCTTCTAATTGATAAATTTAACCTTCAATAGATTGATCTTGAAAGGCTTACAGAATACTTGAACATCCCAACATTAATCCTTATTCACTAAATAAAACCAAGCAAGAGAAGCTTCAAGGATTGAGAACATTCATCTGTATTTCCTTCCTTGATTATATATTCTGACTCTTTTTAGCAATTAGAATATTCTTCATCTAGATGGTTGTGGGCACACTTAAAAAGTGAAGCAAGGAGTGAGCCCACTACCTCTTTGAGATTTTATAGAACTCCTTGGAAGGCCCATCCCAACCACCTTCCATCCTCATCCCAAAGTGACATGTTAGATAAATATATCCTATTGTTGCGCCAACCATTCATAAATGGGAAGAAGGGAGTTTGAATTGCCCAAAAGAGGTTGCCCCATAATAATGTAGTTCTAGATACTAATTGATCATCCATTTCCTGGGACTCATGTTAGATGATTCTTGATTAGAGAAAAGGCCGAAGAAAATAATTTATAAATTTTGGAGCCTCTTAAGTAAGAAGGAAGAGAGTCTTGGAAAGTCAGCCTATCCCAGTTAAGTATTTATGAAATATCATATATTTCCACCACTCATGTTTCTAGGAGACTAGTCTTCAAGCCAGCTTCACACCAATGGATAAATTCATTAAGGAGGGATGTCTAATTCCCAAGTTGTTGCAACCTTTTGGTGTGCACTCAACAACTCATTTGAGCATCTATATATATA
>APFE031396009.1:20254-34265 GCA_000404065.3 Pinus taeda | reverse complement strand
ATATATATATTGGATTATCCCCCCATGCCATAGGAGTTTCTTGATTACTTGGGAAGTTTTAAGAATAATTCCAACTAGGGCTAATAATGCCAATAATTGGAGGAGGGGGAGGGATGAAAGAGAAAATTTGATTAAATTACCTTGCCTGCCGAGTTCAACTATGTGGCACCCCATTGTTCAATTTTTTTTGCTAGTTTAGATAAAAATAGAGTCCAGGACGAGTGTGAGAAAGGATTAATGCAAAGGGGCATTCTCAAATATTTAAATTTTGACCAATTGTCCACTGATTTAAATCCCATCGACTATTTAGTTGATTTTTTTTTTTATCATTTCCTAGCTTTCCAAGTGTATATTTTTCTCTTTTTTGAGTTAATAAAACCTCTAGATGTCTCAAAAAACTTTTCCAAGACAATTTTGAACCTTTCGGCTATTATATTTCATGCACCCCCAATCAACAAAGTATCATCCACGAACTGCGAATTGATGTTTCCAATATTGGTTCCACAAGTTATTTCAGGGCACGTTTCAATTGTTATTTTTAATCTAGAATTTTGTAATATCCCTAATTAGCTATGGCTAACTGGAATATTCAGTTTTTTTCGATTTTTGCCTTCTATAATTATTTGTAAATAAAAAGTGAGGAAGGGGGAACATAACTCACTTTAGAATAAAAAGTCACTTACTAGGTAGCACAACGTTGTGACTTAAGGGGGAACCAAGGGGGCCAAAGGGGGACGCAAAAATGGGGCCCACGCAGACACATGGAGGGATTGCACAGGAGGGAAGGAACACATGGCAAGAAGGGGATCACGTAGGAGAAGGTGAGCCTAGGGATTGTGAGAGGCAGAGGATATAAAATAGAGAGGAAACCCCTCATTTGGATTCATTCAGTTATGTGCATTTGGAGCTAGTCGTTCGACTTTTGAGCACACTGGTTGTTTCGCTAGTTTGCAGCACTATTTAGTGCATCGAGTGTCTCCGTTCGGAGATCTCACCCTTAGCCCCATGGAACTTTGAGTGCCTGCTCGGGAAAGGTATTTCCATTGGTGTTTCAGCAGTAGTTTCATCAGTATTCCAACAGTAGTTCTAGCAGTGTTTTGGAGGACTATGCAACACTGGGAGAGGGACGCAGTTCATTCTGGCAGCTGTTGGGGATTGGGGTTTGCAGGAGGATTTAGGTAGAGTTTCCAGGTGGATTTTCAGGTAGGATTTAGAGGGGTCTTCAGACAGAGCCTTGGAGGAACTGCGTAGTTCCCCAAGAGGGTTATTTTCGGGGGTCGGCCATACCTAGAAAGCTTTCTGGGTTTTTCTGGGTTTCTTGAGTAGAGCCTGAATCTAGAGTTTCATCTTTTCCTGACATGGGGAGCAACCCCAAACTATTATTTGCTTCCTAGCAGCAATAGTGGCACAACAACAGCATCCACGCAGAGAGACCATTCTTATCATTCTGAGAGTATTTCTTCACTTGCCTGGTGCAAGTCGAGGTGCCATCTGTCTGATCACCTCTTGTACTCATTTATTGCTCAGTATAATAAAATGGCTTAGCATTTTCTCGCTGCATTTCTTGTATCAGCTTATATTTTTGGTTTACATTATTATATGTTGTTCCACTGTTATTTTATCACTTCTGGGTTATTATATCATTTGCACATATTTGGTTAGAGTTTTTGTTGGGGTTTGTGGTTCATTCTGGGTTAGGAATATTACAGTGGTATTAGAGCATAGATCTGGCTCAGCCTGTGGAGCTAGCAATCTATGACATTGGGGGAAAAACCATACATTTGTTACAGAGGTAGGAGGTACAGAGACACTGGACGTAGTTGGAGGATACCTATGGGGAGGGAGACTGTGTTCTTGTGGTGGACATAGAACAAGAGGAGCCTGTGGCAGACGCAGAACATAGAGAGCTAGTAGTGGATGCCGAACAGATGGCCGACGAGGACGGGAAGAGATTTGTGGATATGCTCCTCAAATCAGTGCAGGATCTATCGAGGCAGATTGAGGTGATGGGGCAGAGATTCACGGTAGTAGAGGCTAGACAGCGTGAGAGCCCATGAGTTTTCCAGATTGGTGAGGGATCAGGTGCATCCCATCACTTGCCAGAGCAGCATGATACTGCGCAATGGGTGGCCTCACATGCCCCTACATGCTCTACCATGCCCACTTTCTTAGGAGCAGACACGGGGGCCGTAGCCTAGCAAGAGGCAGAGCCCGGACATATGGGCAATTATTTTGTAGAGTACCAGGCCTATGGGTAGGAGTTTAGGGAAGCCCTCCCATTCAAAGATTTTGTTTAGCTCCTGCGGGATAGCAGACCCCGCGATCATCACAGAGGAAACCGACATTACCATGATGGTGACACCCACCGTGCAGCGAGTAGATTCCACTTGCCTATGTTTGATTGCTCATCAAACAGTTCGGCAATGTATTGGGTGGAGAAGTTGGACATTTATTTCCAGCTTAACCAGATGTCGGAGGCAAAGGCCATCAAAGTGGCAACATTGCATTTGGATGGTGAGGCCCAGGATTGGTGGTTTCATGGGATGGTTACGGTGGGGCACTCCACAGTGACGACATATGTCGAGTTTACCAGGAGACTGATGGAGCGTTTTGCTCGGAGGGATCCAGAGCGACATTTTGTTGAGCTGAAGAGGCTCAAGCAGATAGGGAGCCCAGAGACCTACATTGCTGATTTCTTGAGGGTCTCTGTGATGGTGCCAGACCTATCCACGACACGGAGGGTCTATATGTATGTTGAGGGGTTAGCAGAGCCACTTTGGGGTCTAGTCCGATCCACTAGACCAGCTACGCTCTAGGACGCTATTAGTAGGACCCGGGATTTACAGGATGTCTTACCCAGGACCCAGACACCTTACCCCCAAAGATAACCTTTTTAGTTTAAGGGGAAGGACGTGAGGATTCCACCCCTAAGGGGGAATCCAGGACGAGTACAGCTTGACGACGATGCCAGGAGGGAGCTGAAGAAGAAGCGGTTGTGCTTTACCTTTCAAGATCCATGGGCACCAGGACATAGATGTATTGCTGGCAAAACACATTTTATTGAGGTCTTCTCCGAGAGTAGTGGAGTGAGGATGACGAGGAGGATGTGGAGGCAGGAGATAGCCATGCCATACAGGGACATTTTCCACCTCCACCACCTGCAGTAGGTGGTGCATCTTTTGCACCCACCGGAGGGGCCCTTGCAGCATTGCGGGGAGTATCCAAGTATCTGACGCTACGCATACGAGGGACAGTACGTGGCCAACGTGTATCAGTTTTGGTTGACAGTGGGGCAACCCACAACTTCATCGATGCACAGATGGTTGAGCAGAGAGGTATTCAGACAGAGAGCTTCGATGGGTTTTCAGTATTGGTCCCAAGAGATCAGACCATGACATGTGCTTGTTATGTCCCGAATCTTTCGGTGACGATGGGCACCTACACATTGACTGACCACTTTTTCGTGGTCGATATTCCGGACATCAACATGAAACTGGGTGTTCAGTGGCTTATCACTCTAGGGAAGGTCACGATGGATTAGAAGACCCTAGATATGGAGTGGGACGATGAGAAGACAGGGAGGCATGAGAAGATACAGGGACAACACACATATCCGCCTCATACTGTGTTGGCTCATCGGATGGAGGCAGTCTTCCGGAAGGGAGACATAGAGTGGACAGTGGAACTGCGTGCATTAGAGGCAGGGACTACAGGGTAGTCGGTACATCCAGAGATCCAGTCCATCCTTGATCGGTATGCCATAGTGTTTGGAGAGATTCCACTAGGATAGCCACTGGATCGGGGGTTTGAACAAACTATCGAGCTTGAACTTGGCATCCAGGCAGTGATCACCACACCCTATAGGAACCCCAAGGCCTATCGGGATGAGATTGAGTGGGCTATCTAGGAGTTGCTGGCACTTGGGCGCATTCGTCCAAGCACGAGTCCTTTTGCTTCTTCGGTGGTGTTGGTGAAGAAGAAGGACGGTACATTGAGGATGTGCATTGACTACAGGGCCCTAAACAAGAAGACCCTAAAGAACAGGTACCCCATACCCAGGATCGATGAATTGATGGACGAGTTGAGGAGAGCATGATTCTTCTCAAAGATTGATTTGAGATCTGGGTACCATCAGATTCACGTGAGGGAGCAGTATATTCCCAAGACCGCCTTCAAGTGTCATTATGGGCACTTTAAGTTCTTGGTGATGCCTTTTGGGCTAACCAACGCCCCGGCTACAGTTCAGTCCTACATGAATCACATCTTCCATAGTCATTTGAGGAAGTTTGTGTTTGTATTCTTCGATGATATTCTCATTTACAGCAGGACTTGGGATGAGCATCTCCAGCGCATTGAGACAGTATTGCGTATCTTACAGGAGCAACAGTTCTATGCCAAACTCTCCAAGTGTGAGTTTGGGTTGACGAAGATGTTGTATCTGGGACACATCATAGGGGTGGATGGAGTGAGGGTCCACGAGGAGAATATCAGGGCCATCAGAGAATGGCCAGAGTCGAGAATCGTGACGAAACTTCGAGGATTCATTGGCATTTGCACTTATTATCTGAAATTCGTCAAAGGTTTCTCACAACTTGCTGCACCCCTGACAGATTTGACGAAGAAGGGGGCATTCACTTGGTTAGATACAGCGTAGCAAGCCTTTGACAGGCTCAAGGAGGTTATGAGCAGCTGCCCAGTGCTTGCATTACCAGATTTTACGCAGCCATTTGTCTTGGAGTGTGATGCGTCGGGAGAGGGGATCGGCGTAGTATTGATGCAGGGAGGTCACCCTATATCATTTGAGAGCTGGAAGCTCCTTCCGCACGAGAGGTTGTATTCCATATACGACAAGGAGATGCTGGCCATCATGCATGCATTGGCTAAGTACCAGCAGTATTTGGTAGGCAACAGGTTCAGGGTGAGGACTGATCACAACAGCCTCAAGTTTTTTTGGAGCAGAAGCAGCTATAGGAGAGGCAACAGAAGTGGATCAGTAATATCCAAGCATATGAATTTGACGTTGAGTATGTCAAAGGTAAGAACAATGTGGTAGCAGATGCCCTTTCATGTAGACCAGCCACGTTGTCTCTTATGAGCTTGGATATAGATTGGAGGGCTCGACTCTTAGTAGAGTACTCCAAGGAAAAGTTTGCATGTGAGGTTCTGGATGGGCAGGTGGCAGATGACAGGTACAGGGTGGTCGATGAGATCATCTACTATAGGGATTGGATCTTCTTGAATGAGGGGTCTCAGCTCAAGAAGAAGATACTCTAGGCATAACATGATTCCCCATTGGTAGGACATCAGGGTTTTACCAAAACCTACAGGGCCATTAGGGAGAGGTTCTCATGGAAGGGCCTCAAGGAGGACGTACTCCAACACATACGGGAGTGCGATGTTTGCCAGAGGAACAAGGGAGAGATGAGCCATCCTGTAGGATTATTGCAGCCTCTTCCCATTCCGGAGGGGAAATGGGAGAGTATTTCGATGGATTTCATCACAGGGTTGCCCATGGTACAGGGCAAGGATTGTATCTTTGTTGTCATTGATTGACTGACAAAGTACACACATTTCTTTGTCATATCCACACACTATACAACAACACAAGTGGCCGAGCTGTTCTTCAGGGAGATCTTCAGGCTACATGGTCTTCCTAAGACCATCGTCAATGGCAGGGACAGCCGTTTCATGGGCGGGTTTTGGCAGGAGCTTTTTCGATTGGTGGGGACGGAGTTGACACCGAGTACCCGCTATCACCCACAGACGGATGGACAGACGGAGATAGTTAACAAGTGGCTGGAGGGCTACTTGCGTAACTATGTCAGTGGGCAACAGCAAGCATGGCTGAAGTGGATGTGTCTGGGGGAGTACTGCTATAATACTTCACATCACATGTCCATTGGTATGTCACCATTCTATGCCTTATATGGGTATCATCCTTTATCTTTTTTCGACGTGATGTTTGGTGATAGCAGGGCTCCTAGAACCAAGATTTGGATCTAAGAGAGTTAGGATATCCTCCGAGCTCTCAAGGATAACATGGTGACAACGCAGAACCAGCAGAAGTTGTATCCCGACAGGGGTCGGGTGGAGAGGCAGTTCAAGGTAGGGGACATGGTCTACCTACGATTACAGCCATACTGACAGTCATCACTGAAACAGAAGGGGGCTGAGAAGCTCAAGCCCCGTTTTTATGGGCCATAGAGGGTGATATGCAAGATTGGACAGGTTGCATATGAGTTGGAGCTGCCCCAAGGTAGCAGGTTCATAACATTTTTCATGTATCATTCCTGAAGAAGGCATTGGGGTAGCAGGTGACCGTGACAGATGAGCTACCACCCATGGATGATGAGGGGCATTTGGTATTGCAGCCAGAGGTTGTCATTGACACTAAGGAGAGGTGGTTGCGGAGCAGGATGGTCCGGGAATTCTTGGTGAGGTGTAAGAATTTGCCAGATGAGGATGCCACTTGGGAGAGTGAGGAGATCTTACAACATCCATCACTTCAGTTGCTTGAGGACAAGCAACATTTTGCCGGGGGAGACTGTAATATTCCTAATTAGCTATGACTAAATGGAATATTCGATTTTGTTCGATTTTTGCCTTTTATAGTTATTGTAAATAAAAAGTGAGGAAGGGGGAACATAACTCATTTTAGAATAAAAAGTCACTTCCTAGGTAGCACAACATTGTGACTTAAGGGAGAACTAAGGGGGCCAAAGGGGGACGCAGAAATGGGGCCCACGTAGACACATGGAGGGACTGCGCAGGAGGGAAGGAACACATGGCAAGAAGGGGATCATGCAGGAGAAGGTGAGCCTAGGGATTGTGAGAGACAGAAGCTATAAAATAGAGAGGAACCCCCTCATTTGGATTCATTCAATTATGTGCATTTGGAGCTAGTCGTTTGACTTCTGAGCACGCTGGCTGTTTAGCTAGTTTGCAGCACTGTTTAGTGCATTGAGTGTCTCCATTTGGAGATCTCACCCTTAGCCCCGAGGGATTTCGAGTACCTGCTCGGGCAAGGTATTTCCATTGGTTTTTCAACAATAGTTTCATCAGTATTCCAGCAATAGTTCTAACAACATTTTGGAGGACTGCGTAGCACTGGGAGAGGGACGCAGTTCATTCTAGCAGTTATTGGGGATTGGGGTTTGCAGGAGGATTTATGTTGTGTGAGTGAGCAGGGGACCAGCCCTTACCTATTGGTGGATTTTGGCAGATTTTCCAGGTGGAGTTTTAGGCAAGATTTAGAGGGATCTTTAGAGGCAGCGCAGAGCCTTGGAGGAACTACGCAATTCCCCAAGAGGGTTATTTTCGGGGGTCGGCCATACCCAGAAATATTTCTAGGTTTTTCTGGGTTTCTTTAGTAGAGCCCGAATCCAGAGTTTTAGCTTTTCTCGACAAGGGAAGCAGCCCCAAATTATTATTTGTTTGATAGCAGCAGCAGTAGCACAACAACAACATCCACGCAGAGAGGCCATTCTTGTCATTCTGAGAGTATTTCTTCACTTGCCTGGTGCAAGTTGAGGTGCCATCTGTCTGATCACCTCTTGTACTCATTTATTGCTCAGTATAATAAAATGGCTTAACATTTTCTCAATGCATTTCTTGTATTTGCTTATATTTCCGGTTTACATTATTATATGCTGTTCCACTACTATTTTATCACTTCTGGGTTATTATATCATTTGCACATATTTGGTTAGAGTTTTTGTTGGGGTTTGTGGTTCATTCTGGGTTAGGAATATTACAATTTTTTCTCAAAGAATCAACCATGATAATATATAGCATAGGGGAGAGAGGACATCCTTGGCTTAATTCTCTTCATACTTAAAAAAATCTAATAGAACACCCATTAACTAATGGAGCAATCCATGTGTTTGAGATGCATGCAAGGATCCTCGAGAGAACACAATCATCAAAGCCGATCTTTTGAAAGGGCATCAAATATAAAATAATGGTCATATTTGTCAAAGGCATTGGCCATATCCAGTTTTATATCCATTCCTTTTTCTCCCCACTTTGCTTGAATGTATTTCTTCTTGAACCAAAATGATATTGTCCACAAGCTACTTGTCTCCTATAAAGCACCCTTGATTTTCTAAAATGAGCTTAGGTAGAAGAGGCTTGATTTTGAGCACTATAATCTTTGAAATTAACTTGTATGAGACATTGCAGAGAGAGATGTGATGGAAGTGCACAAATGAAGACACATTAACTTCATGGGTAAATAAGCTAGGAAGGAGTTTATCCTTCCCACCCACCAACATAGCTATGCTTCAAAGAATGGATCCACGTTTATAATTCGCCAACAATTTTGGAAGAAATGTGCAGAGAATCCACATTAGGGGAATTTTGAGGTCTAAACCTCCCAAGGAAAATTATAAGATAATAGTTAAAATAATAAAATAAGAGCTATGATTTTTTAAAGAAAAAGAAATTAACCTACCTTTTTATTGTATTTTTTGTTTATCTTCTCACAGGTTTACTCAAATGTCAAGTGTATACACCCATTGGTTGTGGAATTGAATTTTCCATCCAACGAGTACCCACTCTGCATACTTTTGAATAGTCCCATGTCGAAAAAAATACATGAAAAGAGCATGTGAAAATACATGAACACACTTTTTTCATGTATTTTCATTTTCATTTTTATTTTTATTTTTATTTTTTATTTATTTATTATTTATTTATTTATTCATTTATTATTATTATTATTATTTTTAATGTGGGTCTACTCAAAAATATGTTGAGTGGGTACTTGTTCAATGTGGAATTTAATTCCACATCCAAAGAGTGTTTACACTTGAAATTTGAGTAACTCTATGAGGACATACAATCAAAATATAATAAAAAGGTACTTTTTCCTTTTCTCTCAACAATAATTTACCCTTGGATATGGCATAATCATTTTGGATCCTATTGGTTCTTTTAAAGTTAATTTTTTTTTAGGTCCATTTTTTACCTTAAAATTCCCCTACTTTCTAGACCCACAACTTTGTCAGGTCCAAATGAAGTCACAATTTTTCAAGTTTCTTCTTTTGAAGTGGGTTTAAGGAGAGCTTCATTATCTTCAGAGGTGACCTGTCTTGAGATATGTTCTAATATATATTGAACAATTGCTAAATTTATGTCTCCTAACTTATTATAAATAGATTTGAAATGATCATAGGTTGCCTCCTTAATTTTATTAAAATAAAAAATGTGTTCTCCATCCACTGTTACAGATTTCATATTTTTTCTACATTGTCTAATTTTTTTCCTGATTATGAAAAAACTGTGTTCCTATTCCCCACTTTGATCCATAAATTTATTGACTTTATTCTCCACTTCTCCTCTTCCTTGTTAAGGTTTGGGTGGTATAGATTGAAATCCTTCCTCTCCTCTTGCAAAATTTCAAAAGTTATATTTTCATTTTCCATTCTCTTTTGAATGTCTTCTAGGTTGTTTTTATGAAGCCTTATTTCGTTTCCCCAATTTTTTAGTTTTCCTTGGCCAATTTCTTAAGTGAAAGCTCTATTTCTTTTATTATTCATTCCCAAATGTGGATAGGGTAGCCACTAATCTATTTGTTCCAAGTGGATGAGAAAACTTGCATGACTCCTTGGTGATTAAACCAAATTGGATTGAACCAAAAATGGAATAGGACCATAGTCTACTTCTAGACACATGAAAATATAAATTAGCTAGTGATCTGAAGCTCCCTAGGTGAGGATATTGAATGTGAAGGGGAGTTTCTAGCTTAGAATTTCATTTTCAATTAAAAACCTATCAAGGCTAGTCACTATATGCCCAATAATGATTCTCTTATTGCTCCATTTGTACTTTCTCATAGTCAATTTGATATCCAATGATTCAAAGGAGGAGATAAAATCCTCCCTATATTCTTTGAAAGAATATTTATAGGGGTGGCCCCTTTTTCTCCCAGGAATGAAGGGTGACATTGAAGTCCCCTCCAAAAATTATACCAAGGTTGAACTTTGGATCCTTTATAATGATGAACAATTTCCAAAAAAACACCTTTTCCTAGTGTAGAACGAGCAAATAGACATTTACAACAGAACATATTTTCTAGGTGGGAATATGGAGAAGGTGAGTTGCTAACCAATGAGGTGAGCGATGGAACACTAAGAGGATATTGAAAAATGTTTCTGGCCATAGGGTGTAAAGGTCCCTAGAAGCCCCATGTGAACTCATAACTTAAGTTGAGCTTCCTCACCATAAAAATTGTAGAAACTAATAGAAATTTATTACTACTGATGAATCCAAACTGAAAACAAGAGATTACAAATTTCCTCTACTATTCTGTGGAATGGAAATCAAAATTTAGAAACACATGCAATGACATGCAACCATCAAAACACCACAAGAACACAATGATTTACAAGGGAACCCAACTGGGAAAAACAACTCCACTGCTTTGCATTGATTCAAATGAAAAGAGAAACCATTACAATGTCTTGCTACAACTCTGAAGCACACCCTGCACTGTAAAAATGTTCTCCTTCTTCCTAACCTGCTGTGGCCAAAACTTAGCCAATTCAAGCCTCAACCAACCTCCTATTTCCTCGCACAATCTCAGAGTAATTAACCCCTAAAAATAGGAGAAATTCCCTATTTCCTTGTGCAATAGCTTAAGCAATTGATCACATGCTCAGTGTAAAAGAATTGTACACTCAACAATATACAATTATAAATACAAATGTTCCTTTTCCATCCACTCAGCACAGAAATTCGAATTCCATGGATGACTAAGTTTATTTTTAGCTAATTAACTAGTTAAATGAGAGATCAGTGAGTTAACAACAATCTTAAATACTCAACCGACCTTCAACTGACTCAACTAGTGACTGGAGCTTAGTTAACAGAGTTCAACTAATAATAACTCAACTATATTGCTAAATATTAGCAACCATTACATGCACAACTCTACTCTTAGCATACAAACTCAAATTTACTCATCTAACTAGGAGACAAGGCCATGTTACTCTAGCTAACTGAAATCCAAGTCATTCTGCTGATGTGGAAAATTGAATTACTCAATTTGAATAAGGCACAAGTCAAATTGAGACTTTCCTTGCTAAATTTGCAACACTCCCTCTTACCAAGAAAAGGGCTCTACACAACCCCAGTCCAGCTCCTGTGGAATGTATTGTAGCACTATCTCTCAATGTTTCTATTGCTATTGCAACAACTGCAACTGAGAAGCATCCAAAATACCGAATCAATTGCGTATCTGAGCCGCAACTGTCTCCTGAGCATATGAATGCTACTAGCGTCTGCATTACCTATTGGGAAAAATGCATTGTTGTTGATTCTGCACTGTGCCCCTTGTACTGCTATTAATGCTGCTCTGTGCTCCTCAACATTTGATTACAACTAGTCTGCAACTATCGCTCAAGATCTAACTACATCAACTGGAACTGATCCTTTTGCTACTAAATACTGTGGCCCCTTGTAGTAAGGAAATGATCCATGAGGAAAGTATACTACAACTGCTACTACTCTCCTAGGGATCTTGCCCAATTTTCGCAACTCTAGGACTAAGGCTCTAGGTTGCCCCACCTCACTCCTAGAAGTATAGCTGCATGCAAAGTGAACTTTGATTTACTCATACTGTTGTTGCTATTGCTCTAGTGCTACTTCCACACTACTGCTGCAAATACTGCAATAATGAGTCTTATCTCCCTAGATCTTGAAGTACTAGCTTCCGTAGGGCTACTCTGATTGAAACTAGACTCCCTCTAAGTCTCGATCTCCCTATGGGAAATATCTCCTCTTGCTCCTGATAACTTGCATTGTCCCCATGCACTGAAGAAACTCCTGTACTTGCGATTTTGAACTTGTGTTCCTACACTCACGTTCTTACACTCGCTTTGCCTGCACTCATGTTCTCTCACTCGCTCTGCCTACACTTGCATTCACACACTCACTTTTCCTAGACTTCATTATCACTATGAAAAACTTCCATCTTGTCCTTCCAAGCTATGAAATTCGAGCTCCCCTCCAGGGCATACTCCAATCTCAATCCGTTGAAATACATTTTCCTGCACAGAAGAAAAATTGCTTCACTGAATCTGCAATTCGAAATTTCTGAAGGAGAATATCTATTGACTTCTTTCTGGTGTGATTTTTGCTCTGTTACCATGTAGAAATTCGATAGAAATTTGCTAAATCAAATTGAAATAAGGAGACACAGTTCTACTCTACTATTGTACAGAATGGAAATCACAATTTAGAAACACATGCAATGCCATGCAACCATCAAAACACCACAAGGACACAATGATTTACAAGGGAACCTAACTGGGAAAAACCCCTCGATTGATTTGCATTGATTCACATGAAAAGAGAAACAATTATGATGTCTTGCTTCAAATCTAAAGCACACACTGCACTGTAAAACTATTCTCCTTCTTCCTAACCTGCTTTGGACAACACTTAGCCAATTCAAGCCTCAATGAACCTCCTATTTCCTTGTGTAATCCTGGAGGAATTAGCCCCTAAACAATTGGAGAAATTCCCTATTTCCTTGTGCAATAGCTTGAGGAATTGATCACCTACTCAGCGCAAAAGCACTACACACTCAACAATATACAATTATAAATACAAATATTCCTTTTCCATCCACTCAACTAGGCAATTCGAATTCCATGCATGATTGGGTTTGTTTTTAGTTGATTGACTAGTTAACTTAGAGATCAGTGAGTTAACAACAATCTTAACTACTCAACTTACTCAAATAGTGACTAGAGCTTAGTTAACAAAGTTAAACTAACAATAACTCAACTATATTTCTAAATAATAGCAATCATTACATACACAACTCCACTCTTAGCCAACAAACTCAAATTTACTCATCTAACTGGGAGACAATACTATGCCACTCTAACTAACTGAAATCCAAGTCATCCTACTATTGTGGAAAGGCGAATTACTCAATTTTACTAAGGCACAAGTCAAAATTGTGTGTTTTCTTAACAAAAATCCACATTTTTGGAGAATCTATTGGTCCCCCATTTTTGTGTCTTGAAGAAAGAGGATTGAACATTTTTCTTGTTTAATCAAACTTTTAATTTCTATTATTATTTTTTTAGAACCCAATCCCTTATAGTTCCAGGAGATTACTTTTCATTATTTACTATGATATTTTCATCCCCCATGGGAAGGAGGAGGACCACCACCTTTCCTAGTTATTCTTTCCCCTTTGGAGAAGGCAACATCTATTCTTTGCTTGGTCCCTAAATGTTTGTCTTTGTTAGCTTTCTCCTTCATCAAATCCTTGTGAGATTTTCTACATACTTTTTTATATACTCTATTTTCCCCTATTATTTCCCGTTATCCCCTTCTTTTCTCTCATATGCAGAGTCTCCTTAGAAAGTTCCATGGTGTGATCATTGATTTTTCCAGGAGATAAATATTTCCTCCTCTTTCGATTTAATTTTTGACTCTTCTTCATTTTTCTCTAGGATTGGGGAATTCTCTAATGGCTATTGTTCTTCGTTGTATTTTTTTTGGAGAGAAATCTATTTGTTTTTTCTTGATTAAAATCCCCACAAATTTCTCTGTCTTATTTAAGATTGGATAGAACTTCCTACCTATTTTATCGATGAAAGGGGCTTTTATTTTTTCTTGAGGAAGAAGCTTGGGCTCCTTCAGGGGGAACAAGATTTTTGGGAGACTATGGGGGTTTTATTCCTCCATTGTTTTTCTCTATTCCATTGGATGCTGTAGGTTGACAACCAACTCCTCTTCTTCTTTGGTTGCTACAATTGTTCTTGTTCTTCATTGTGAATCTGATGTTCCTCCAATTTTTTACAATTTCTAGCAAAATGCCCATATTCATATCAAAACTTACACTTTGGGGGAAACTAGGCATAAGCTACCTCTTGGAGGAAAGACCATTTATCTAGAATTAAGAGAATTGCAGAGGGAAGCCCTTTATCTAAGTCCACCTCCATACAAATCCTAGCTTAAGCTAGCATAACCTCTCTCTCTCTCTCTCTCT